>OOFC01000227.1:0-23512 GCA_900323345.1 Pseudochromis fuscus
GTTAGCACCTGTTACAAGAGACCGTCATTGGTTTAAAGAAGAACTCTGATTATCAATAATCAGAAAACATATTCCAAAATCAACATGCATATATTGCATTTACATAAAGCACAAAGGTGGAAAAGACAAACAGAGCAAAAAACATCTTATTATTATAGCCTATTAACTTACAATAAAATTATACAATTAAATAACACATTGAAACATACACACGTAGTTACAAACCTTTACATACACAAAAGTATCTATATAAAGGATAAATGTTGAATTAATTGCGAATTAAACTTGTTATTTCCCCCCATAAGAGACCACTGCTTTTCAATAACTCTCATTTTAAAGTCTCTCTGGTCTTCTGGTTAATTTATACTAATCTGAAAAACTGTTGAAAATTGGACTAATCGGCAATGTTTTCTCAAAAACAAAAAGCACTGCAGAAAACGTGATTCAAGCACGGGTTGCACCTTTAATTGAAGTGAAGCGTCACGTCCGTGATTAGTTTTGGTTGGTTTGCGTCCTGCTTCGTTGGACAGTGTTTACGCTGTAATGATCGTCGATGTTGTAGATGTTCGCAGAGACAGCGTCTGCATTTATTTACACCGACTTCACCATGACTGGAATTCACTGAGTTTCATATTGACAGAGCGTTTCTTCGGACACACTCCTCCAGAAACGACCAGAAGCCAGTGGAAACGTCTTCCGCTTGACGTCATCACGCCCGACGAGGCGCTGAAGCCCTGTGATTGGTCCAGAGTCAGCGGAACGCTCGAGAAAGAACCAGAGGAAAGTTTAAGGTATAAATAACGGAGATGATGTGAGACTGAGACATTAAGACAAAAAGATAAGCAACGAGAGGAGAAAACTCTTCTTCATTCATCTGCAGCTGTGTTCTCACCTTTCAGAGAGGGTAAGTGACTCCAGAAATGTAACTCTACGCTTTCATTTCCGCTTTTACTTTTGTTTTTCACTTTTATTTGTAACAAACTATTTGTTGCTGTGAACTGAGGGGAACTTTGAATGAACTAGACAACCTCAGAACAGCTGTCAGTTTTAGCCTTCTGTAGGTCTGGTTAGTGTTTTCATCTACAGTTATAATTTTATTCTGTTTGTTTTAAATGTCTAATTTTAGTTCAATTCATGAAGGTAATCGTTTAAATAGTTGGTCAAATGTACAGAACAAAAAATTGTCAATTTTAAGATTTGGATGTAGGAGTGTTACACATATATTTCTACAAATCATTAATATGTTGTGGTTGGTATTGTAATACTTATCTGTATGTTTGGCAATAAGAGGTAGTCCAGTTGCAACAAACCATTAGGTTTGTATTTTTACTAATGCAGACATGTTTTATTCCCTTAAAAAGTAACAGAATCAATAATAAAAAAAGATAGTTTTGAGAGGACAAGAATTTGTTGATGCATTTAATCTTTATGAGCTCCATTAAACTACTGACTATTAATTAAATTCACTGGCAAAGGCTTTAACAGTTGCTGTTGGCTTTTCACTTTTCTAATTTTAATTTTTGTCTGTGCATCTTCAGGCCCCATATTGAAAACCACCAAGATGTCTGCAGCTAAGGGCGTGGCGATCGGCATCGACCTGGGCACCACATACTCCTGTGTGGGTGTTTTCCAGCACGGAAAAGTAGAAGTCATCGCTAATGACCAGGGCAACAGGACCACTCCCAGCTACGTGGCCTTCACCGACACAGAGAGGCTCATCGGGGAGGCGGCCAAGAACCAGGTGGCTCTGAACCCCTGCAACACTGTGTTTGATGCCAAGAGACTGATTGGAAGGAGGTTTGATGATCCATTGGTGCAGTCAGACATGAAGCACTGGCCCTTCAAGGTGGTGTCAGATGGAGGGAAACCCCGAATTCAGGTGGAGTACAAAGGAGAGGACAAAGCCTTCTACCCTGAGGAGATTTCCTCCATGGTCCTGGTGAAGATGAAGGAGATTGCTGAAGCCTACCTCGGCCAAAAGGTGTCCAACGCAGTCATCACGGTCCCGGCCTACTTCAACGACTCCCAGCGACAGGCAACAAAAGACGCAGGCGTCATCGCGGGTCTCAACGTTCTGAGGATCATCAACGAGCCGACGGCAGCCGCCATCGCGTACGGTCTGGACAAAGGCAAGTCAGGAGAACGAAACGTCCTGATCTTTGACCTGGGAGGAGGCACGTTCGACGTGTCCATCCTGACCATCGAAGACGGCATCTTCGAGGTGAAGGCCACGGCCGGAGACACTCACCTGGGCGGAGAGGACTTTGACAACCGCATGGTCAACCACTTTGTAGAGGAGTTCAAGAGGAAACATAAGAAAGACATCAGCCAGAACAAGAGAGCCCTGAGGAGGCTGCGCACAGCTTGCGAGAGGGCCAAGAGGACCCTGTCCTCCAGTTCCCAGGCCAGCATCGAGATTGACTCTCTGTTCGAGGGCATCGACTTCTACACCTCCGTCACAAGGGCCCGCTTTGAGGAGCTGTGCTCAGACCTGTTCAGGGGAACACTGGAGCCAGTGGAGAAAGCCCTGAGGGACGCCAAGATGGACAAGGCCCAGATCCACGAGGTGGTCCTGGTGGGAGGCTCCACACGAATCCCCAAGATCCAGAAGCTCCTCCAGGACTTCTTCAACGGCCGCGAGCTGAACAAGAGCATCAACCCGGACGAGGCGGTGGCTTACGGTGCCGCCGTCCAGGCTGCCATCCTCTCGGGCGACACCTCGGCCAACGTTCAGGACCTGCTGCTGCTGGACGTGGCGCCTCTGTCCCTGGGCATCGAGACGGCCGGAGGAGTAATGACAACCCTGATCAAACGCAACACCACTGTCCCCACTAAGCAAACACAGGTGTTCAGCACCTACTCTGACAACCAGCCCGGGGTCCTGATCCAGGTCTACGAAGGGGAGAGAGCCATGACCAAGGACAACAACCTGCTGGGCAAGTTTGAGCTGACAGGAATCCCCCCCGCGCCACGGGGCGTCCCGCAGATCGAGGTCACCTTCGATGTCGACGTCAACGGCATTTTGAACGTGTCGGCGGTGGACAGAAGCACCGGCAAAGAGAACAAGATCACCATCACCAACGACAAGGGCCGACTGAGTAAAGAGGAGATCGAGGAGATGGTGCGGGAGGCTGAGAAATACAAAGTTGAGGACGAGCTTCAGAGGGACAAAGTGGCCGCCAAGAACTCGCTGGAGTCGTACGCCTTCAACATGAAGAGCAGTGTGCAGGACCAGAGCCTGAAGGACAAAATGAGTGAGGAGGACAAGAAGAAGGTGATGGAGAAGTGTGACGAGACCATCACCTGGCTGGAGAACAACCAGCTGGCTGACAAAGAAGAGTATGAACACAAGCAGAAAGAGCTGGAGACAGTGTGCAGTTCCATCATCAGCAAGTTGTATCAGGGAGGGGTGACTGCAGGCAGCTGTGGACAGCAGGCACGAGCCGGCACCCAGGAGCCCACCATCGAGGAGGTGGACTGAAGTGGCCTCTGAATCTGGACTCTGTCATGGACTGTAACTATGTAACATACACTTTTATTATTCCTGCTGATGTACAAGTTTTGAATATGTTTAATTCTCATGATGGTTAAATGTTCAAATGTATTTCTAGTTTAATACTGTATTATAAAGTAATACAGTGTAATGTCTAAAATCCTTCTTGGAGTAGAATTCTGGCGATTGTCTTTTTTTTCTCTCTTCTCTCCCATTGCCCCTCCCCTTCCCCCTCCTGCAAGGCGGCGGCGTGACGATCGTTGCTGCGGCCCACTCCTCAAGCAGGGAAAACGTAATCTTGTTTGTTGTTCTGCAGAATCTTCAAATGACAATAAAATATCTTGTATCTTGTCATGCACTCCTCTGTTTATCATTTGTCACAAAACAGATGCAAAAATAAGAATCTTTATTTGTGTTCCCAAGACTTTTTAGCTTTATACACAACACTGTAATGTACAAAACTGCACAAGTTAAAAGTGAAGGTAGTTGATATCACTGATACAAATGTCTGACACAGAAGCCATGTTTATTCACTTTCAGTTTTGCCCACTGTGTTTCATAGTAACTGAACAAACGACATCATCCTGCAGAATTTACAGTCACAACACAAGCCTGCTGTGCGAGTGTGGACAGACAGACTGGATATAGAAGGATGAAGCTATCGTGATGTCACCTGTTGGTTGGTGGACACTGTAGCCAGGAGTTTGGTATTTGAATGTAGGGGAGGACTGGGGAGGCGGTTCCAACCAATGAACCAGAGGACACTGTCCAGTGTGTATGAGTCTGGAGTTCAGATTAATCAAACTAACCCCGCCTCTAATTCCTCCTGCTCTCTCAGCCTAATATCTCTTTGATGATGAAATTATTTTATGATGGACCAGATCACTTAAAAGAAGAGCTGATACTTTAACTAGTGACATCAGAATGACTTGAGAGAAAAACGTATTAACTGTATTTTACTACTGGACATCCAATTAGAAGACCATAATGTGCTGGACACAGGGGATGATAACTTACCACCCTGGGCAGCCCAAGACAAATTGTCAGTAGAACACGTTACACTTCGATCTTTGTTATGTGGCAGGTTCCTTTACAAAAACCCATCTCCAACTTCACCTCAAACCCACTTCTTATCCAGTCAATCAAACCAGTTCAGGAGACACTTCAAACTAACTGATCTAGCCCTCAATGCACCACCTCAAAGGCATCGTATGTCCCCCCATCATTAATGAATGAGGCACTCAGTATCTGGATGAGCCTTGGAATAACATCAATGCATAAACTCTTCAGTGACAATGTTTTCAGCTCTTGTGAACAGCTGAGAACTAAATATCATATCCCTGGATCTCACGTTTTCAGGGATCTACAGATTAGACACGTCATTGCTTGTAACATGGACTTGTTCCCCTCTCCTCCATCTCCACCAAGCAAATAATAAGTGTATGGAGTGTTAAATAAATACAAAACAGCTTCATTACAGACACTTAAATGCCAATGGGAGGGAGATTTGTGTGTCCAGATTTCTGATGAGACTTGGGAAAAAATGGATTTTTTCATCACTCATTTGTCTCAGCTATATTGTAAACCATTGAGAGTGGTACATCGACTCCACTGGTCTAAAACCAGATCGAGTTAGATCAAAGATGATTTTGACCTTACATATGATCGGTGTAAACAAGAGCCAGCATCTTTATTGCATATGTTCTGGACTTGTTCAAAATTGCAGAACTTTTTGGAGAAACAGTTTTGGTGGTCTCTCTAAAACATGTGGTATTATCCTCACCCCCTGCCCATTCACTGCAGTATTTGGAGTAGTCTTGGATGGGTGTCTGACAAAGGCACAAGCCAGTTCAATTGCTTCTGGTACAATACTGGCCTGTAGAAGAATATTGTTGGATTGGAAGAATACACATCCACCTGTACATGGACACTGGGTTCAGGATGTCATGTATTACATTCAGTTAGAAAAGATCAGACAGCGACACACTCAAAGGCTCTGTTCAAAAATGTTATGACATCTGGAAACCTTTTCTTACTCACTTTGAAAATATGGAGGCAGAAAATATTACAATATAATGGGTACTTTTTTAAAACAAAAAAACATGATAATTGTTTTGAATATTTCTGTCTTACCTCTGTTTCATTTAATTTTTACAGTCACAGTCTGGCTGGCTGGGATGAGGGTTTTAAAAGGGAAAAAGTAATGACAGATTGTGAGACTGTTTTGAATCATTTGTTAAACATAACTTGATCCAAAAAAAATGTATTAACTGAATATTTCAGGATTGAAAATGACTATTTTTGAATTGAAGGAAGCATCTAGTGGCTGTCAGGTAAACTGCACTGTTTTGACTTCGACACTGGCCTGATATTTGAGCCCCACTTGCTTCATCTATGGTTGTTTGACAGCTTTAGCTACAACATGGCCGTGGATATAGTTACCAACACAAATGAAGAGTCTAAGTGGAAAAATATCTTTTGGTTCCTGACATTCACTTGGTTGTAATCAGGGACTTCACCACTAGAGGCCCCAAAATGCAACAGGTTTCTTTTGGGGTAGAAGATGTGAATATCTCTGCTTCCTTAGAGTCAAATTTATTATGAGCAGCATCTAGTGGCCGTCAGATGTATTGCACTTCTGCACTGGCTTCATTTTTGAGATCTGGTTGCTTCATCAATTTCTATAAACAGTCTGGGATCCATACACAAACAGAAGAATTATAAAGACATGTAACTTGTCTCAATCATAGGCATCCTCATCACATACAGCTGACCCTCGTGTTCAATTGCAACACATTTAGCAGTAACGTCCTGACACGTGACTGCACACAGTTCACTCGAGCTCTTCACTTTAACGAGGAACTTTGCGATGTTGCTGTTGATCTGTGAGTCGTGGATGGTTGGCTGTCTGTGGACACGCTGCAGCTGTTTGCAGAAGAGAAGCAGTTCTCTGCAGGAACAGCTGGAGTCTCCATCACAGCTGCACGGCTTTTGGACAACAACCAACGACTCGACCACAGCAAAGCAGCCGCTGGCTTCTATCACAGAGTTGTTTCTTTTTAACATGGCGCTGTAATCTGAAGCTGTGATCAACATCTTGTTGTAAACACAACGCTTGTATTCAGTTACACTGTCGTGATGCTGTCGGCACCACGCAAGCGTGTCGTTCTTCTGCAAGGCGATGACTTCTCTGTCAGTTAAACATCTCCGACACCCACGTCCCAGAGTGGCTAAATGCTCTCCTATGTGATTTGATGATGTAGTGACAATATCACAGTTTGTCATGGAGCAGAAGAAGTCTTTCATTTCTGCACTGGCATCCCGAAACACTGCTGTGCCTTTTTTAATGATCTTCTCATATGAAAAGAAATTCTTGAAAATCTGTGGAGAAACCGACTTTCTGCCCGAGTACATGTGCAAGAGTCTGCAATGAATGTCCTCAAAGATAAAAGCTGAATTGGCCCATGAGAGGCCCCAGTCCCGGGCGCTCTCAGTCAGATGTGTCAACAGATGGCAGTCATATGAACAATGCTCCAGTCCGTACAGAGTCGGTATCTTTGCTACAAACAGGACGAGACACAGCTCCGCACAGCTCAGCTCATCGACAGTGGCGAACTCCGAGAGGAGGATGTGGAGCGCACAGGTGAGCAGCATCCAGTGCTTGTAGTAGACTTTGGGTAAAACATTCCTCAGTATTACAGGTGAATATAGCAGAGCAAACGCTCTCCACTCAGCTGCGCTCCAGTACTTCCTGTTGCTGAGGCTCCCGGGGTTTGGTCTGATTTCACTCGGCGGTTGGATCTCGCACAAAGCTTCATCCAGCTCGTTCAGATGCTGAGGAGTCAAATGGAAGCTCTTGCTGGAATACAGAGAGTCGAACCAGAGGTCGACAAACTGTGGGACAACGCCAAGACAAAAACAATGCATATAATCTGGAATAAACCCCTTGATGATGTCAAACGATGGCAGAAGGAGCAGAGAACTCGGACCTTTAACGCCCATTTGCTCGTAACCGTTCTGCGCTACTAACTCAGCGAGCTGCACGGTTTCTGCCATGTGTCTGAGGTCACAGCCGTCGACCTGGACGGGGTAAACTCTGGTGTGACCACTGCCCTTTGGAACCATGTCACCTTTGTGGTAACAAAAACCACATCCAAACTCTTTATTGAAGTGCTGACAGTTCTGCATCGCTGCCCGTGTACCTGCATCACATACACATATTCTCGCTGACACTCTGGCGTGATGCTCTGAGCCATCTTCATCTTTCCAACACATTCCTGAGTTCGATAGTTTCCGGAGTTCATTGATGAGCGGGCTCAAAAAACTCTGAATGTTTGGTTTCCCTCTGCCGAACCATAAAGTATGCAACAGAATATTTTTACATCTTTCTGCATATGGAAGTTCGTTGATGGTGCACAGGATGGGCCAGACTGAAAACCTGGACGAGTCGAACAAAGGAGAACCATCACAGCTGAAGCTGAGTGTGATGCTGTCGTCCTGACACTCGCGCCTGTATTCACCTCCAGTGTTGATGTCAGAGATGGACGTGTCCCTTGTGAAATGCTTCCCCAGCTTTGAATGGACATTTGCCAGGATGTGTCTCAGCTGAATTTCTAGTGGCATGACGAGGAAGTAGTACACCCGCTCAAGAAGACCTTTTTTGTTCAAGCTCTGTCGGCACACTTCACACTCATCGCCGGGATCAACACCGAGGTAGCTTGTACACCCGGGGCAGTAAAAGTGAATCTCTGTCTTGTCGTTATATTCGGTTAAGTGCTTCTTTAAAAAGTGGGGTGAGTTTGGGACACATCCCGGTACCACAAAGTTCAGGAGGTCCAGCAGGTCTTTGGTTGCTGCTTTTGAGGGGCTGTGCTTCAGGATGAACGTCTGGAGGAGGAGGAGGAGAGCTCCCACAGTGACCGAGGAGCCAGCATAAATCTTCTTTTCCTCATCGAAGCTCGAGTCAGAAAACTGCTCCTAAAAGCATGTTATAGAGCAGAAATCTGTTTCACAACTCAACATGTCAACATGTTTCACATGTGAAAACAGAGAAAATTAACATAAAGCTAAAGAAAATAAATCAAAAAACAAACCGTTGGATCTTCTTCTGTGGTGTCGTCATCAGATGAAGTCCAGCTAGTCTCTCCTCTGGGCTGTAACACAGAGGACACACACAGGTGGTTGTGATCACATCAGATCTTGGGACAGATCCTCAACAGATGAAGGTGACACACTGGAACAACATCTCAATCATTTATTGAACAGAGTGACCATCAGATGTAACTTTCTTCTGTGGAAATGTAACTACAGTCTGGATCATCACAAGCTCCATCTGTGCCCTGGTTGTTGGCATTGTGTATACATTTTAAACAACTCTTTGGTGTGTTATTCTTGAAGCTGCAAAAAGTTTGAGGGTTTCTGGTTTGTTCAGGATCATTTTCCTGATTAAAGATCCACTTCTTGTTCAACTGCATCTTTGGGGCAGATGGCTTCACCTCTGACCTCCTTGGATATGATGCAGAGTTCATAGTTGAACCAATGACTGCAAACTGCAGAGGTAATGAACAAACTCTTCATGTTTCACAGGTTTCACAGCTGGCACAAGGTTTATCTGAAAAGCTGCCAAACAAATGTCATTGATTCATCAGCGCACAACAACTGATTTCAAAAGCTCCTGAGGATCTTCTCCTCCTTCCTCAGCCCAAACATTCATACAAGGAGTCTGAGCTTCAGAGGAACATCCTCAGAGCAGAAACGAGTGGACAGAGACTCTTATCTTAGTGAGGGGGCGTGGTCGGCCCTGTTGCTAGGTATGACTCATCCTTTTCAAACATGTGACTGGTTGATACCAAAAAAACAAAAACAAAACAGTGATAATGGACAGAAAGGATGATGACATCAACAGATCAGATCAGAGAACCTAGTTTCTATGAAGACATTGTGTAATTATCAACAGTATTTTATATCATGAACATCTCTGTTGAATAAATGGAAACTCTGTGTTCACATGCTGAGAGCTGTTATACTCATTAGCTCAGGTTTATTTACCATGAGGGAAATATTTAAACTACTAGGATACACCAACATGCTGTTTGGATGCTATGGATAACAATACCTACAATGTGCTGTTTGGGGTCACCTGTTGTAATTGATAATAATTCCAGTCATGATTCCTGCACCATCCAGTTTGTAGGATTACATTGTCTCAGTCATTCAGTGTTTGGAGAATATTCCTCATCTTCCTCACTGCTTCAAACAGTGTTCGACCTAAGAGCTCTTTAAAGGCTCTGAAGACTCTTTATGAACAGCTGTTATCTTTACTAGGATTTAGTCCAAACTTAAAGAGGATGTTCTTATAAAACTTTGTGTTTCTTAGAATTTTCTCCCTGAGAGCCACTCGTTGTAGCAGGAATTTTAAGGATATGGCTCACCATTTTTTTTTTTATATGTTCACTTACAAACTACTGCTTTGCTCTGAGGTTGTTTTTGGCCAGAACTGTAATCAAATTGTTTTAATCTTGTACTGTTTGGAGATGCAGAACTTTGACACCACCAGTTATCTGCAGGTCCTGTGATAAACTGTACGGGTTCTTAGAAACTTTTTTTTAATCATTTTTCATGATATTGTTTATGTTTTAATGTTTTAATTCAAGTAATTCAGAGATTCTACAAGCTTTTTTCTGAAGGCCTCAGAGAGCTCTTTACATAATCCGTGTTCTCATCATCATCATCATCATCATCATCATCATCATCGTCATCATCGTCATCATGGATGGTGATCTAGTCACACGTTGCAGAGTGAAAGGATTTTATTATATTTATCTATTTGATTTGATTTTTTTTTTTACCATTTCATGGTCTGGATCCTCTTCACGATCATCTGTGGTCCCTAACGAGATGCGATCTGCCTGAAAGACATAAAATAATGAACTGTAAGTATCTTGAAAAGATCATTTCAACATTTGTAACAAACCCTTTAAGTTTATTAGAAGTTTACACACCACAGATTCTTCATCTGAGGATTCAGTATCAGATGAGTAAGTCCCTGTATCCTCATCAGCTCCTGGGATGGTGTTAAACTGTCTCTGGATCTAAACAAAGAAGGAAACAAATGAGAAATTCTTTTTTCTTTGGGATCATCAACAATCCCTGCATCCTCGTAGATCCCGGTCTGGAAAAACTAAAACATTTCTTTTTCACACAGCTGTCTCTGAAGGATGCATGTGGCTTTTTAAAACTCCATTTGAATGATTCTCATTATAACATTTTTCCTTTTCTTTTTACTGTCACAAATATTTCCTTTTCAATGTCTATCATTACTTGTTGTCTTTTTAACTCTGTTCAGGACTTTGAATTTCTCTATGTGTGAATAGTGCTTTATAAATTAAATTGCCTTAAATGAAAGAAATCTAAAGCAGAATGATAATTATTAATATACTCACTAAAAAAATGTTGGGTTGTTATTACCCAGAACTGGGTCAATATTGGACTAAGTACAGATTTGAGTAATATTGAGTAAAAACAACAAAATGCTGAGTAAACACAATTAAATGTTGGATAACAGCAACAGCATTTTGGGTAAAAACAACAAAACAATAGAAACAACAGTGAATCTTCGTGGGTTTAAAGAAGTCAGCCTGTTGTTAGTCCAACTACATGTTTTAGTGTGCAGCTTCACATAAAGCAAACTGAATGAGACGAAAGTCAAAACACAAGAAGGATGTTTGGATTCATGAACCCTGCGTGTCCTCTGATCAACTCATTTTATGTGTCTGTGTATCTACCTCCGTGGGGTTCCTGCGTGGGGTCTTCTCCGTGATCTTGGCAGGACGTCCACTCCTGGGCAGAGTGGCCACGGTCTGGTGCCGTCTCCACTTGTAGATGATCTTCCTAACTGTGGAATGATGCACGTGCAGACTCTTGGAGATTACTTTGTAACCTTTACCTTCCTCGTGCAGCCCCACGATCCTCCACCGGAGAGCCTCGGAGGTCTCGTTCCTGCGAGGCATGCTCACGTGCACACGAAGCTCTGAATGACAACAATAATAAATAAATAAATAAATAAATAAATAAGTAAATACTAATCTGATAATAACCTGGTAACACTCTGCTCAGCTACCAGGAAGTGCACCGTTATTCGTACTTCCTGACGGATCCGGAAGAGGAAAAAAAAAAAAACCCTTTTTCAGTTTTAAAATCTTTATTTAAACAAATAAAACAACAACAACAGAAACATGACAGACACAAGAACAGAAACACATCAACAGAAACATGACAAACACAAACACGACAGACATAACAACAAATGCTGAATAATGCTAATGTATTTATTAGTGTTCATCACAGACTACATAAAGGGACAATGCTGATGTGATGTTAGTTTGGAACCAGAAGTGACCATATTTGGATATGAAGGGAGGAGTGAGGAGGCGGGTCTGACCCTTGAACCAGAGGTCACCGCCCAATGTGTATGAGACTGGACTTAAGCGCAGCTCTCATTGGAGATCAGACCTGTTGATGGAACTAACCCCGCCCCTAACTCCTCCCCCTCTCTCAGCCTAATGTCTCCTTAATGATAAATGATTTTCAGATGGCCCACCTGTCAATCAGACTAACCTCACCCCTAACTCCTCCCACCAGACCACTGAGTGATCTGGTGGGAGGAGTTGACTTTAACTAATGACATCAGAATGACTTGTGGAAAAAATGTATTGACTGAAAATTTCAGGACTGAAAATGAACATTTCTGAATTGAAGTCAGAGGGAGTCCGAGCTTTTTGGAGTCAGAACCTAATGGCTGTTGGGTGTATTGCAATATTTTGGATTTCTGCATTGGACTCATTGTTGAGACACAGTTGCTTTGTCCATTTCTATAAACAGTCTGTGGTATCCACTTCTTTTTTCTACACAAAAATCAGATATGCACAAAAAAGTAATAATTTTAAAAATTAAGTGATTAAAAAAAAATCTCTTTATAGTAAATTGTCTATGCTGCATTTCTTGTATGTAAAGTGCTATACAAATAAAGTTTAATATTATCATTATTACTATAATCATTAGTTATTTAGTTACAGTATCAGTCTGTCTGTTCTTTTTGTTCACCTCCCAATCTCAAGTACAGGCAAACTATGTAATATAACCCTTTGTTGTCTCTCTAACACAAAGGTTCAATATACAAATTGTTTTCTTTGTATTTCTGTATATTAATGGTCTAAAACAAAAACAGACATCGAGATGATGGGATGAGATGTCTCATGTTGTCTGAACAACGGTCCAAAATCTAAAAACTGTTTGTTCATGGTGCTTTAAAACAGAAAAGCCTGAAATAGTACCATTTAACAGGCAGAATTTCAGGCACTTTTAATAACAGACAGTCAACATTTAGCAACATAACATCAACATAAAGCTGTTGCATACTGAGACCAAACAGGGCAGAAAAAATGACTCAATCGAACATGTGAGCAAATGAGAGTTCACCAGCAGTCTGATAAACACTGAGTGATGTCATCACGCCGGGATCAGCTGGTCATCTGTTATCATCGTGGTTAGAGGTCTGATGAACATCCCAGAGGACTGCTGGGAAAAAATGTGTCGACCCCCCTTCTGAAGCCTCACAGTAGTTTTCTGATAAATAACGTGAGATTAAACAATATTTACTACAGTTGAGCTCAACATAAACTACATTCTGCCCCACGACACCACAAGCTGCAGGACGGTGGATTTTAAAATATCAAACCATCAATCCTTTAATTAATTAAGCAGTATTGAAAAATCTGAACATTTTGTGACATTCACAGATGCTTGACATCAAACTAGTTTGTGTGCAGGTATCGTAAAATACCTCATTTCTCCAGGAATAAACTTTCGAGCAGCTGTACTCTGATAAATGTGTTGCATGACAGGACAGAGAGGAGACAGTGGATCAGCTTCTTGTTTGTACATGGTTGAAAATTCATTGTTAAAACCATACACCTACTATGGATCTGGGTTACAATCTCAGCCTGGGCCTCCCTGTGCCTGCCTGGGTGTCCTCCCGCAGTCCAGAGACATGCTTGTTAGGGGAACTGATTATAGGTGTGAGGGTGGATGGGTGTCTGTCTTTCTGTGTTAGCCTGTGGGTACACAAGATGAATGAATGAACACACCAGAGTGTTTTTCCATGGGTACAACCCCCTCTCAAAGAAATGAAAAGTCTGTATTGAGGTTTTACATAAAGACTTTATTTGAAGATGCGATACATTGAAACCCTGCATGAATGAAAGCTTCACTGAAACTGAACCTTTCTGTAAATATGTGTCCTAATATCTGGTGTTTTCAGATCTTTCATCTAATGTAGACCACAGAAATGAACACACAGTACAATATGTCATGAAAAACAAGCTGGCCTGTCTGAGGTTTACACACGGTTCACATAATTCAGTTTGCAGAACCCATCTGGATATCTGTGTCAGTGCAAATCAAAGAGTGTGTGTGTGCGTGTGTGTGTGTGTGTGTGTGCGTGTGTTAAGGCTGTCCGAACGTGCTGCATTAAGTGTGTAAAGGCAGATTCTGTGGAGGCTCTGCAGGCAGGTTATTCGGGACTTCAGCTTCGTGTTCAGCTGTAACTTTTACGTCTATGAGAGAGAGGAGGAACAAGTATCACTTACTGCAGTTACAACACAGCACTGGTGCTGGGTGTGCCACAGCCACACTATTTACCTTTATCTTCAGGTTTATGTGTCTGAGGCTGAAACTGTAGTTCTCCATTAGGACCCGCAGGCGGCTGTCCATCTACTGCCTGTTGGTCTTTCTGTCTCTGAGACATTTCTAACACCGCCTGCAAAAAAAAAAGATGGCGCACTCTTATTACAGGCTAAAACCGTGGTGCTGACATCACAACGTAACCCTTGCTTCCATATGGTTGAACTTTTCCCACTTTTTTCTGACTGATGTGTGAGTTTACCTGCTGGTACTCTCTCCTCTGGGCCTCCAGGGCTTTGCCTCGTTCCTTCAGCAGCTCCTGCTCCTGACGCAGAGTCTCCGCCCTCCTCTTCAGCTCCTCCTCTTTGTCCCTCAGCTCAGCCTCGAATCGCTGTAGCTCCTCCTCTGTGTACGCCGGCTGAGCGTCCAGAGTCTGCAAAGACAACACAGACATCAATGTAACTGTCATTTACTCCATACATACATGCAATCCATATTCTTAATGGATCATAAACATCAACAATGGTGGCAGCAAGTACTGGCAACTACAACATGAAGTGAAGGTCTCTTCAAGATTTAGTGTTTAGGGAAATGTTTACAGGTGTTGTCTGTGGTGAATAATGTTTTCCGATCTTTCACTTAAGCAAAAATGGAAATACTGCAGCAACACTTTCTAAGTTGAAGTCCTGCATTGAAAATAAAGTAAAAGTAAGTATTATGACTTTTATTTTGTAGGGTCAAAAAAGTGAAAAGAATACAGCAGGGTGTGTCTGTGATTTGCAGTTTGTATTTAAGCCTCTGAGGCAGTTGGATGGTGCACAAACACAGAAAGTGTCATCTGGTGTAGAGAGCTACATCATGAGACAGAAAACATACTTTCATCCATTTTGGTGAAAAACTGGGGCAACTAAACAACCAGCAACTAAAGCTACATGAAGTTAATGCCTGTAGTTGACAAAAGCGTACAATGCCTTCTATTTGAATGGAGCAAAATAAAAGTAAAAACAAAACTACTGAAGTAAAGCAATGATGAATTCAGACTGACATCGGTGTGTTAACACTCTAAAGTCTGAACCATGAAATAATGGCCAGAATCTATCCATCCATCATCTGTCTAGTTATATTTATATACACACACATAGACACATAGATGAATTCTGCTTGATGAACTTTCACCACTGAAATCTATTCATCACCAGAAGAAACAAACAAGCAGATACAGATTATACTGTTCATACCATTATTATGTTGATGGGTTATCACAGCAGCCAAACCAGTTATTTAATGATTCCTATTAAAAGTCTATCATGTGTGTCCACTCCCACTCAGCCCGGGGATTTGCACACACACCCATATTGGACAAAGCACTGTAAGTAAACATAGTGAACTAACACTATTCACAGTAGCATCTGCAGGTGTGCGACTGACAGCGCATCTCGTTTAACTTCACACCACCCACACTTCTACAGCTCATCCCGGGACTTGACCCCAGACCCTCCAATCACCCGCCCACTCCCGTGACCTTCACACCACCTCTAAGGCTCTTTACCTCCCACTCTTTGGGATTATTGAACTCCTTCTTCTCTGTGGATTTGAGGAACTCCTCCAGGCTGACGAGCCGGTCTTTATTTGTATCCACCTTTAAAACAAACAAAAAGGTGAAGCTGTGTCAGTCACAGCAAAGCAGGACAAATAAAAACATGAAAGAGTAAGTAAAAGCAATGAAGACTCACATTCTTCATGACGTGCTCCCTCATCCTCAGCCTTTCTTCCTCCATCTCCATCATATCATCCTCCTCGTTCTTTGGGTCGTAGACCTTCTCTAGCTGCAGCAGGGAAGTGAACAGATGTTAGCTGCAGCTCAGCATCTGTCTGCTGTCACATTCAAAACTTTGCAGGAAATGAGCAGCACAAACAAAACTGCTGCGTTTTGAAAGATATAATTATTCATCCAGGAATTTTATTGCAGAACTGAACCAGGACTGTGTACCTCCTTTGTGAAGAGAGCCTCCAGTTCCTGCTCGTCTAACACACCATCTTCATTTGTATCTAAAGGAAGCAGAGAAGAAATGAGAATCGTTTTCAGATTTAACTAATTAGTATTAAAAGGGTTAAAAGAGTTTTTACTCACCGTGCAGTTTGAAGAAGGTTTTGGGGTTGAACTCCTGAGGATCCAGTCCATCTGTCTCCTCCCAGACCTCCCGCAGCTGAGCAACACTACCCTGAAAGTTAGAAATCACAAAATAAAGATTAAAAACACGATTCACTTCCATTCAATTTAATAACATTTGGCACTTACTGGAGCGTTAACTTTAGGGTGCTGCCGGTGTTTCTCCTTCAGCTCCTGCATTCTCTTCTCCTCCCTCTCCCTCTTCTCCTGGTCCAGGCCCTTCAGATACTCCCGCCTCTCGTGCTCCTTCAGCATCTCGTAGCGTTTGAACTCCTCGTGTCTCTCAGCGTCGTAGTTCTCCAGGTCTTTGGTGGCCTGCATGAAGAGGAGGTGAGACAGAAAGCTGAAATCTGGAAATTCTCTAAAGCTTTTAATATGAGGTTCTATAAAAAAAAAAAAAAATCAAAATTTATTGAGGACAATAAAAATCTCTGGTCCTGGTTTATTCCTGCAGCATCTTACGGTTGAAATGAGCAGCTCAAGGTCTTTGGCCTCAAAGGTGTTTTGATTGTGTGGATCCAGATGTTCAAACTGCTTGAGCAGAGAGGCATGGTCCATCTGAAGACCTGCATCACAAACACAGGAGGTACTAACTACACGGCTTCCATCATGTTCATTTTAAAATGGAAAGTCTCTTGTACACATGACATGCTCCCTTTATTTCTTACATGTGAGTCACTGAGTACATGAAGTGATAACTGTAATTAATTACAAGAAGTGTACATATGTGTACACTGGATATTCAAATGTATTTATCTATAAATAAAAATATGGACTGTGTACAGTGAATATTTGCATGTAAATAAAAATGTGCATTTGTACAGCTGCATCATTTTAAACTGTCCACAAAGACTGTGTTTCTTCAAACATATGTATGATTTGGTGATACATTTTGGTATCGTTGGTACAAACAAAGCAAAATTGATGATTGCTTGTAGCATCAAAAACATCTACTGGTTTCACAGATACAGACACTTGCCTGCTTTTTTCCATTTTTACACAGTAGTTTACATACAATTTGACATGTTTTACTCTTTAGTACACATTACATTAAACATAAATACAGCATTAACAACATGTAGTGTAGTTTATATAACACACTCATAACTCAAAAACAGTCTCACTCACTCTGTGTATTGGTGCTGTCCAGTTTGGCCTTCAGCAGCATCCTGAGTCTAGAAACCTCCTGACGCTTCAGCTCATCCAAGCGAGTCCTGACGTGGTGACTGACCAGGTCCAGCTCTTTACTCAGACGCCCATTCTGTTGGTGACACCAGAGCCCAGATTAGTTTGTAAAAAAGTAAACGATGAAGCTTGAGAGACACAGAGACAGATGTTCACCTTAATGTCCTCTGTGTTAGCTGTCTGCAGTTTCTCTCTGAAGTGAGGGTCTGTCTCCAAAACCTCGATCACCTCTCTGAGATACCTGTCGTAGTACAGGCCAGTATCCTGCAGCAGTGCGTTGTACAGGACAGGTTACTCACAACAAGTTGAACCATGAAAACAGATGATAGAATAAAGAAGTCATTACCATGTTCTCCTCTGGCACCTCCTCTTTGGGCTCCTGGTTGCCTGCATTACGATCTATGGGCACTGACCAGACCCCAGCAGTGATGGACAGAAGCAGCAGCCAGCCAGGTTTTAAGTTCATCCTCCTTCAATATGAACATCAACGACAAAATCAGGTCTCCAGCACAACAGTCGACACCAGTACCTACTGCACTGTGACAAATGGCATACTCCATCCAAACTGGGTAGTTTTAAGGGTTTTTGTAATAGTATTTGACATGTGATGTGGGATCCTTCAAAAAACAAAAACACTGAGTGACTCAGTGTCTGTCGCTGGGGACTTGGGTCAGGAACCGCAGGGTCACCGGCTCGTGTCCCAGCCTGGACAAAATCATGTTGCTGGAGAAGTGCCTTGAGCAAGGCACTGACCCTCAGACAGAGTGTAAACGCAGTTTCATGATGTGCTATGTACTGTGTACTATGCAATTACAATGACATGAATAAAGATTTTTTTTTTTCCACTGAACTCACACAACTCCATCATTTCAATTTCCAGCCTACTCAGATATTCACATACAACCTAAGAAAACAGATAATGTTTCTTATTCGGGCTGTGACCATGTTTATGATAACATGTTTACTGAAACTATCCAGGATTGTGTACACATCATTATCTCACTCTACAGGGTGCAGCTTCTAGTCTGTTGTCCAAACAGACGTGTCGTCTGGAACAGGTAAACTTTTTAACCTGCTGCATGCGTACATCTTTTCACTTACTCCTCTTCACACTGTTTACTGTCATATTTTTCTATTCTTTGAGTAATTAACAGATCCCAAACACCCTGATCATGATAACCTATATTTCTTATACGCATATTTAAATGTTAGTGGGACTAGTTCGGGAGTACATATCTTATGCTGAATTCAAGTGACGACTTTAGAGATTTATGAAAGGCCTGAAGATGCTACTGTATAAAATCTGTGTGTATTCCTGGATAAGAGGCACAAGCGCTATCACAGCTTAACGATCAAATTCAAGCAGTCGAGGCGTTAATCAACCTAATAAATCGAACCCAATAGATACGTGTTACTGGATAGATTGTGTAGCACTGTTATATGATATCTGATGTCCTGTGGCAGTGTTTGCAGCTAATGATGGAACTAGCTTAAACAAGGACAACACCGATGCGGAAGAGGGAAACAGGGAGATTAGGATTGAACTCAGAACTGATCTTTGTGTCTTTGTGTGGGAAACGTCCCTGTGAGAGCAAACCCGACGTACACTAGGACTGATGTTTGGTTTCTATATTATTTCAAACGTTGGTTAGATGTATTTTCCAGATGATATAACAGCTCCTGCTCATCCACGGTCGTAGCTGTAGAACCTTACCTCTGTGTTTACCCCACCACCTACTAAAAATGCTGGATTTAATGTCGGCCGACATTAAAGCCACAGTTAAAACGAGGAATAACGGTCAATAAAAACATTTAAAATCTTTAAACAGCTCGTTTCTTACCGCCTGTATGTGTTTAATATCCGATCAAATGCTTCTAACGCAATCTGTACTTGCGTCGGATAAAAATGACGTCACGAAAATGCGGCTACAGCCCAATGTGTTGCCTTCATGAAACATAGAAGAAAAGACGAATAATTAGTTTTTCATTATTGGAAGGTTTATAATTTAATTGTTCGAATTTTTGTTTAAGACAGTAAAACTAATGAAGTTTATGATAAAAAATGTTGCATCAAAAATTTAAAATAATATTGAAAATGTTTATGTTTGTATTGAAAAGTTATATGCGATGTCATCTCCTTTTAACACACAGAATTTTGCGTAAAGTTCACGATTTCTAAAATAATATCAAAAGGACAAAGTTAATTAGTGGAATTCAAGTTTAAATAGCGAACAGCCAGTGAAACAGAATTTTTAGGTTCTGGAAACAAAAAGTAAATAACTAAAAAAATACGCCCTCTCCCAAGCTAGCTGTGTTGGAGTTTCATATCAACGATGAGTGATTAAAGGCATCACGTTGGTAAATAACACATGGGAAACAAAATATATACAAACGCTTTTATTCACTTTGAAAAATAGATTTATTGTATATTTAATTCAGTACACAACCACAAGTTATATTATGGAAAAAAATGAAATAAATTAACATCAAAAGAGTCAACGATTGCACGTAATAATAAATTAAGGTATAAATATTATGCATCAAAACAACAACTAGGCATAAAATTATTACAAATAGATAATCAAGTATGGCACATAGAAAACTCATTGTTCACAAATAAATAAAGCAAAAAAAAATAAATTAACAGTGACTCAATAAAATAGTTTTAAGAAAATATGTAAAAAAAACATGCCAAAGCATTTTGAGGTCAAAATCAATTTATATCAGTTTGACTGATGAATTAAAGGCTTTGATTGATAGACACTTTGACTGCAACAGTTATTTCAGTGTGTTAGAAATCAATCTCTCTCATGTCAGTTGGTGTTCCAGGCCTTTCGTTCTCCGCCTCTTCATCTTTCTCTGTGGGGCCCTGTTGAAGCCCGCTCCTCAGCCGTTGTCGTAGGGCATATTCGACCATGTCGCTGTAGCACTGCAGCACTGCCTGGGGAGCAAGACACAAAAAATAGATAACTTTTATTTATTCTCTATACAAAGCTATCCATACCAGCTTAGAAGTCATGCAATTCCAACACCAAACTTCATCTAAATCAAATTCAATAAAAATGAGCTGGCCTATGTGCAAAGGGCCAGTATGTGTACCACATCTGTCTGGCACAGCTCTGCCAGTGCTTCACTCATCAGAGCCAGCTGAGAAGGCCCCTTGTTGCCCAGACCTCGCAGGGCGCAGTTCAGTGACGCTGCAGCAACAAGTGATGGTGGAGCTCCCAGAAAACGGGAGTCGCAGATGCACATGGCAGCCAGGGTGTCACTGTGCCGCCGCAGGGTGGAGAGCAGCTCCTCCTCTGCGTCTCCTCTCTCCTCCACGGAGGCAAGGAAAAGTGGGAGGAAGTCCTGCGGGGTCACTGCAGCTGTGTCCCAGCGGAGGGTGGCGAGGACGACACGCTCCATTTCCTGATGGAGGGAAAACAGAATGATAGTTTAGGCCCAAATTGACACCCAGTGTGTCATTTTATTCTGATTATTATTGCTTTTTGTGCCCCCTTAAACACTATAGCCTTGTAATGAAGATTAATACTAAACAACAGGTGGAAATGCAGGAGGCCTGCAGCTGGAAAGAAACAAAAACCCATGTGTGGTGGGAGCACAGCTCTGACTGTAAGGTCTCCAACATGTTGAGTGAATGCTGTGAATCAAACTCACCCGCAGGGTGGAAGGCTGGAAGCTGTACTCAGCTGCAGCACAGAGGGAGTCAGCGGTCACGTTGTCACACTCTGTGAGTTTGGAGGCGATGAGGATGCAGCCAGCAGCCAGGCAGTACGGTGAGA
The DNA here is from genome assembly GCA_900323345.1 of Pseudochromis fuscus. NCBI lineage: Eukaryota > Metazoa > Chordata > Actinopteri > Pseudochromidae > Pseudochromis > Pseudochromis fuscus. Next base: position 21,314 of record OOFC01000227.1, read on the forward strand.
CAGGCAGAGACAAGGATGCAGACAGGAACCTGTCCATCAGAGAGACAGACAGGGGGAAGACGGCCTCGTCACAGCCGCAGTCGCAGCACACCTGGAGAGGACAGACAGACAGAGGATGTGAACATCACAGCTGCCATGATGACATCAGGAAACTGGAGCATGACAGAGCGCCGTACCTCCAGGGCCCACTTGGCGAGCTCCTCCCTGCGCTCTGGATCCCGCTGGATGAGGGTCATGTAGAGAATGGAGGGCATGTACCGCTCCTCCACGTGGAGCAGCCTCTGGATCACTCGATGCCCCGACACTGTGGGGTCCCAGGCGGCTCGCAACTGGGAGGAGCCCCTGAAGGGGACCTGGGGCTGGGCCTCTCTCTGGCTCTGACTCTGGTCCTGGTCCAGACTCTGGTACTGACTCTGGTCCTCCTCCACCTCCTCACACCACAGAGACACAGACATGTCTCTGTCCATCTGCAAAGCCTTCTGGGTAAAATATATGTCCGAGAAGGAACAGTAAGTCAGAGCTCTGGTCTTCGTGTCGCTGGAGAAAGCTGTGGAGGCTGAAACCCTGCAGGTTGTCCTGTGTCCTCACCTCTGCCGAACGTCAATCCCTCGTCGAAATAAGTCTGCTCAACTTTCCTCTCTGAGATTTATACCCAGTGGGGAGAGACGAACAGAGGGAGTGGCCAGGAGGAAAGAAAAAACACCAGAGAAAGAGGAGGGGACCCTCATGAGTGACATAAAATAATAAGAAGACAAACAATAAGGGTTGAGCAACAATTGCTTCAACAGGTGGGGAGAGGGAGAAAGAAGGCAAGCGAGGGGAGAGAGGGAGGCAGGGGAGGAGTAACGAGGAGCAGACAAGAGAGGGCGGTGCCCGCAGGGACAGAGCAACAGCTTGTCTTCGACAGTGAAAGAGAGAAGGGAGGAAAAGAAAAGGGGCGAGAGGAGAGAGGAGAGAAAAGGTCATCTCCAGACTCTGACAATGGGCATGGATGACAAAAGCAGGAGGGTGTTTGTTTACAACGTGAGGAAACACGTCAAATGCTGGATTGATGTTAGATCCTGTCAGCTGCTGATGTTTATCCATTTTCACTAAGATTCACTATTTATCTGTTGTTTCATTGAAATACTTATACTCACTACAACTTCAGTATCTTGTGTTTGGCACCTTTTAATGTTGCCTGAAGGAGTTTTAGAAAGTTTTACTGAATTGTTTATGAAGTTTAATTCCTGAAAGTATAAAGTGTTGTCTTCAAATAAAATGGGTTAAAGAAGACATCTGATTTACATGATGAAGAGAAAGAGAAACATGTTTTACATTTAAGATGGTTTGGTTATTTCTGCTTGAATTAAAAAAAAAAAAACCCCAAAAAACAAATAATAAATGTTGCTGCTAAATAGGAATTTAATTATTACTTCCCAGCTGTCCTTGTAAGGATTGTTATGAGCCAGTTTTTTGAGGGCTTGTTTGGGTCATGAGATATACTGAAAGAGTTTTCAGATGAGTTTTCAGGGTTTCAATACTGGATAGTTTCACTTATCTGGGACATGATATTCAACATAAATGATCTAGAGAAACAGTGTTCAAAAACATGTTTAATAATAGATCAATAAGGCACTGATGATTTGCAGGTTCCAGGATCTTGAATGTGAACATTTTTTTTCTTCACTGTCTTCTTGTAAATCAGAACTTTTTGAATTGTTTTTTAAACAAAACAACACATTTAGAGACTTTGAGAAATTATTTAGTTGATCATTAGATGAATAATAATTAAGTGCATTCCCATTAAAATAACAATAATGTGAATTATAATCGTTACCTAAAGAGTACTTAATGTATAAAGGTGAATGTGTTGAGAAGGGTAGAAATATTATTTCCTTGAACTTAAACACATTTCAAAGGACTTTAACACTCAGGTGAAATCAGGAGAGCCAGATGCAAATAGATTTTTTTTGCCTAGAGATTTAGAGACTTTGCACAATAAAAAATACAAAATGAATTTAGATCCATACAATAATCCCACCTCTAATGCTGCATCAGTCTTGTATTTCTTATTGATCAGTTATTAGTATTTGTCAGAGGAAGAGTAAGGTATCTCTTGGGTGAATGTGTTTATTAAAGTTTTGGCTGTGTCTCCATTGTCTCTCTGAGGACTCTCATTGCCAAAGCAGCAGCAGAGCCCCCCCCCCCCCCCCCCCC
>OOFC01000230.1:0-11317 GCA_900323345.1 Pseudochromis fuscus
TCAGAGGATTATACACCTGTGGCTCTTATAATATAAAGCCTTGTTTTACCAGTAACAATACTGAACTGGGGAATGATACAGGTACAAGATAGCAAAAACATGTAAATACAAGACTTAAAGACCAAAGTCTTGCAACTCTTTTAAAACTTTAATGAGGTTTGTAGGTAAAACTATGTTGACACAGTGGAAGCTCAAACAGTTGTGGGTTTGACTGCTTTTTCCATTGGATTGAATGAGAGAGAAAGCTGCAGAGAGCAGCAACCTCCTCCTTGGATTTCTCCCCGTCTCCTCTGCTCTGCTGCCCTCTGCTGGTCATGTGTGCAATACACACACTATTAAACCTGACAGGCAGCACACACAATTCTAACACTACAACTGTTATGAGGGTCGATTTGCAGGGGACGGAGAAGGCCGGGGGGCGAGGGCCCGTCCAACACTGCTTGCAGCTTTAATTTTTCTTATTTTTTTTCTTAAAAGAAAAGAACTGTTAATGTTTTTCTGGCTTTTTTGTTTTATTTAGATTCCCAGAAACAAAGGTGGGCCCACTAAATGTTGTGTAGTTGCTATTAATGTGTTTGTGTGACGATCTCAAAATATAGGTCAAATTGAGTTGTTTATTAAATGTGTTTATGTTAAAATAAAAAAAAGGGGTTGTGATTCCTGTAATTATCAGGGGGTTGTGGTATGTACCTTAAATACAAGCACATTAAGCATTACCTTCTCACACCATACAGAAGTGGTCACACAGTAGGAGTTTTGAAGACTTTGAATCTGGGCGCTGTTCACAAAGCCTGAGCGCTGAGCAGTGTTACATAAATATATGCTTTCCCATTAAGGGTTAAAAACTGAATGTCACTCAAAATCACTACTTACTATACTTAGCACCTCACGTTGTATTGTTTTTTGTTGTATTGTATTTTATTGTATTGTATGTTCAGACGCAATCCACAGTTGTGAGTCGCTCCCATCGTCCAGTATCGACTTCCTTACCTCACGCTTCACTGTCACTACATCCCGCCTTTTGACAGGTCCCATTGTAACGAGATAATTGATGTCATTCACTCCACCTGTCAGTGTTTTTAGTGGCATGACTGATCACACGTGTGGACGGACATATTTTTACTGAGAATCTAAAACGGCACCTCGTGTGTTGCCAGGCAACCGTGCAGAAACTCGTTACCAAGTCGGACCGCGGCTGCATTGTTTCTCCAGTTTTACGCTCGCCACAAACGACAACATTTTATCTCACTCCCAGATAAAACCCTTCACCGTGATGTGGGTGTGGGCGATTTTGTGTTCCAGTGGCTTTTGTAATGTGTTCAGCTGTAAACCTGGAGAGGTGCACTTCAGTAATCCCACAGTGGGTTTATTCATCCTCCTTTAAATCGCTGCCTCTCTCTCTCTCTCTCTCCACATAACTGACAGCATTATAAAAAAAAGCATTTGGCGGTGCTCTTGTTGGAGAACACATGGGACGTGACCTTAATGTGCAGTAAGGAGCTTAGACAGCTGAGCCTTGCTTGAAAGCCGTTGGGTTTCTCCAGCGAGCAGACAGAAAGTTAAAGTGAATCTGTGCGTGGGCGTTTTTATATGGCTCGCAAATCGGTTCAGTGCACCACTTTTTTAATCTGGCAATAATGGAAAGCCTCTCTGATTCTCCAGAGTTTTCTATTGTTGGATCTATTGTTTGTGTTTATTTCTAGGGACACAAGAGATAAACAATAACAGGAGTTAGTTCAAAACATCATCTGTCGCAGCTTTAGTAAAACATGTACAGTTTACTGACTTTACTCATCTCCAGACTCTGTCTTTGAAGTTTCTGCTGCTGTAGTTTGAAATGGAAAAATACATTTTAAGAAAACGTGCTCCCAGTTTCTGTGGTGTCAACAGTTCTTATTAAATATGTTTATTTTGTTTCTTAAATATTCCTAAAAAAACCCCAAACTCTCATTGATTTGGACTTGTTCAGGAACCAGTAGTTGATAGACAATGAAAATGAATGAATTTTAAACATTTTAATCCATTTTAAAGCAAAAAACAGAAATCAAGATAAATATTTTACACATTTTCAACTCCATATTTATATTATCAACTTGTAAACCTTCCCAATTTGTCATTTTTATGTCAATTAAAAACAGACATTTGTAGTTGCCACCTAGATGTTATATGTTTTTACACAAAAAATCAATGGGTTAGTTTAAAAACAAAGCAGTAGATCAACTGATAACTGACTATTTTTCATTAGTTAGAGCTTTAAATGGTCTATATAGGAATATAGATGAATTATTGAATCTCTATAAGTAATGATTATGTGCAACTAGAAAACACTAAGCACAAAGTCAAGGTACAACCCAGCTGTACTGATGCTACAGACTGAACACTGCTGCCCTCTTGTGGTGAAACAGCAAATATCTTGTTAAAACACTTCCCAATCATAAGTGATAGGGATTTTTATTTATTTATTTCCTTCTAATCTTGATCCTAAATTTAATGATTTGTTCTTTGGCTTCTTCAGTAATTTTTCATTGCTGTTGCTGTTATCAATAACATCTTAAAATACTAACATGTCTGTGTAATATGAATATGTACATTGGCCTTTTTCACTTGAATTTCTGCTACAAGTTAAATGAATAACACTAAACTATTATCGGTGCCTTGTCACAGATATTCTGTTCTGCTTCAGCTTCACCCCCTCACTGCTCTACATGTCGATCGTCTCAGTTTCTACATCTCTCGGAGGCGGAGGATTCACCGACAAACAGTTGCTGCAGGTGAAAGCGAAGCGAGGCGGGTCATCCACTGATCTGTTGCTGTTGTGGAAACGTCTGCCAACTGGACCCACACCAGATTTCTGTCTTTATTTTGTCTCGGTTTGTCCAACGAGCACGTCGACAGAAATACTCCGGCAGACTTGAACGGAAGTTTTGCCAGAAGGTTTTCTTTCAAGTCTGCGGTGCAATCGATGGAGGTTGGCTAACGAGGGAAACTGACTCGTAAACTTGAAGATTTTATCGCTCTTGTCCTGAGATCAACTCAGGAAAAGCGATGAGTAGCAGCTCGGTGCAGAAGTGGCCAAACAAGCATTAAATCATGGATGACTTTTATTTACCTGTGGTGCAAAGTAAATCAGAGTCCTGCAGAAACATTTAGCAACACATCACAAATCTGGTTTTCATTTTCTCTTATAAAAAAGTGTGTGGCTACCAGTGGGGGTGTCTAACAATGCACTACATCACATTCACTTTCAGGCAGCATGTGGACATGTTAATCGAGTCACAGCTGTTGATAAACATCCCCATCAGTCCCCTGCAGACATACAGAGTTACAGTCAGTCCCTGCTAATAAACACACCTACACAACTGTCTCCACGCCACAAAACTGAGCACAGACAACAACCACTAATTACAGGAGTTTTTCGTTTGTCTCCCAGACGACTTGTATTCACGCAGTCTCAAAGAGGATGTTGTTTGTATCCCGCTAACCTTCCCTGGCTGTGACTCACTGTCGCTCTCGTTACTGGAGCTGCTCGAACAAGAAGAGTCATTTCAGGTTCGGCAGAAAATATGGAGGATAGAGGTTTCAGAGAGAGAGAGAGAGCGTCAGGACCAGAGCGTATGTAGAAATGGACAAAGTGAAGTGAGGACAGTGTGTAAATGCAAAAAAAAGTGCAATACTCCCAAAGGCCGCTGGAAGCTGGCTCAAAAAAAACCCCAAAAAAACAAAACTCCAATCTTCAAATAAAAAAATCCTAATTTTCAATCATGAAATACACTCCAATGGGGGACCAGCCCTGAATCAAGTCTCATACACATTGGACAGTGTCCTTGGGTTCAAGGCTAAGACCCGCCTCCTCACTCCTCCTGTCATATCCAAATATGGTCACTTCTGGCTCTGAAAAAATCAACATGGCGACATGCAACGCCAAACTCCTGGTTTAAAAACAAGTCCACAAACCAACAGGTGACGACACATTAACTTCATCATTTCTATTTACTGTCAGAACACATCACTGGTTGCTCCAACCAATCAGCAATCAGCCTGGTTTTGTCTCTGAGCTCACAGGTTGCCACAGTGTCCATAGTATCATTAAAGTAACTAAGACCATTCTTTATTAGCAATACCCAAGTAAAGTCTGAGTTTATTGTCACATTTATCTAGTGTGGAAGTAGCTTTGCATTCATGCATTACGCAAATGTTTTACATAATAACAGAGCTGAACCTCGGGAGTGGTAGATTTGTAAGATTGCAGACATTTGACAGACACAAAAAAACTCTATATCACACCACAGGACAGGACATTTTTGGGAACTACCATAAGTATTATTTATTTATTTCCTTTATTTGTAACTTACTCTGTTCAACAAGCTTAATTACTGTAGTCATATAACTCGATGCCCCCTGTAACTGTTTCAAAATAAAAGCACAGTATTGCCATTGATGTGGACAGAAACCTTTAATTTCATAACTGCTTTTTTATTGTGAAATACAGTATTTTTTAGTGCCATATCAATACACATTTACCACTCAGAAGTATATTTGTGAGTGCTCTTAATAAACCACAGCTCCTATGTTCATGGTGATGAAGGAAGATTTGAGGCTTTGCTGTATACAATAGAAATGTAGCCCCTTTGATTTTAAGGTTTGAAGGTTGTAGTGACGTAGAGACGATCACTCAACAAAGCCTTCATGACAAACTGTCAGCTGCTCCAATCAATACATGTGACTCATATAAGTCACATAGGAATACACACACACGTGAACATGTGAAGCTCGGATGACAGTGTGTGTGAGAGAGTGATCGGCGGAGTGTGTTTTGATGTGAAATGTCAGTGCAGTTCAATTAAAAAGCTTCCTGACAAGCACAGGTATGTTCTGCCACATTAATAACGACCAGCAGCAAAATGTAATAATCTCCACGGCCGCGATGAGAGATGCGATCGCTGAAAATGAGGCCGGGAGGCTAAACGATTCGTCACCTCTACCTGCTGCAGTTGTAACGTGATTTAAACCTCATTTGGATGATGTTAATACGTCAGGGGGAGGAGGTGGGTGATAAAATATTGCTCTGCTCCTTCATTACTTTGCGGGAGGAAACTGGATGAAGCCTGAAAACAAAGCCAACTTTCCCATCGGTGGATGTATCAGGTGCGTTAATGCAACATTCTCATTAACAGTGAAGCTAGATCTTTCCTCATACTTTGCCTCTCAGCCCACACAGCAGCTTGATGGACATCTCGGGGATATCTTATGTCTTAGTTATTCATTTAGTTTGCTCTTAACGTTTGCTGCCAGCTGGTGTTGAGTTCATATTGTTTTTAATCCCACAGCACATCATCTGTTTCCATCCTGTCTTAGTCATGGCCATCAAATTGAACACAATACTGGTGCATCACGTCCATGGAGAGAAGATTGTGTACACATTTAATCTGACAGACTTTCTACTTTTATAAATCTTTTATTACAATTAACAATCACTTCTTTAATGGTAACAATACTTCTTTACTTGTCCTTAATTTCATACTCTGGATGTCATTGCCTTGGCCTTTAGTCCTACTGAGGAACATGTGAGGATGTGTCCTTACACTCTGGTTAACATCACTGCACTGACATTTAAAGAGGACCTCTGATGCTCCGCTTTATAGTTTTATCCTCCTCCATAGATTGCAGTTAAAAAATAAAGGTTCAAATTTATCTCATAATGTTTATTAATACTGTCCCTCATTTCATCCGGTGTCTGTTTTGACTCATTCTCCCATCTCAAAAGCCCACTGTCTTCTGATTGGCTACCCAACAGGTGACTGTAAACAAACAGTGATGTAACTCTGTTGACTGGAAATTCAAACTTTTCAAACCAGAGTATGTTTGAGTCTGAATCTGATGCAGAGTCTGAAATCATTTGAGAAAGATGACAGCAGGACATCTGTGGTAAATATTTGTTGTGGTCTTTAGGTTTTTTTTGTGTTTATTTCTATGAGTTTATCTATTTTCTGTCCATGTTTCACAGTCTGCCTCTCCTGCATCCTGGTCTTCGATGTCTTTTTTTCTGTTTTTTTTGTGAGAGCACGGTCTCTGTGTTATGGTCTGTCTTTGTTCTGGTCCCTGCTGTCTGATGGCTGGCCCTGCCCCAGTGTACCTCACCTGTCTCACTGCTGTGCTCACCTGGGTCTAGTCTGGTGATCACAGCTTCCTCACAAACACTCCCTGCCTGCATCTTGTCTTTATCAGTTCAACTGTTCAGTCACCTGTTTGCCAGCCTGCTTTGCTTCCCTGTTTTATTAGACAGCTCTGTCACCTGTTTACCACCCAGTTTGGGTTTAAATATGTTTTGCTTTGAATTGGATGATCGTTCTCCTGCCGTCACTGCGCGGCGCCCTCAGATTGTTCATTAAAGCCTTTTTGTTCTTTCACACCTCCTCGTCTCTTTATGTCTGTTTTTACCTCTTGTAACAATATTGTTCCCGTTAGCAGCTTATTGTGGCTGTTGTGAAGTGAAAACTTCCACTGAAGATGTGCTACAGATGGGATTTATTATATTTTGACTCTTTTAAGGCCAATTCATACTTTCCACAAAGGGGGCGGGTGCCACTAGCGGACTAACGACGTGCTCAATTCATACTTCATTTTTGCAGCTTGCTCGTGCACCTGGCACACGGGCGCCGCGTGTGTCTTACTGTCATATTTACAGAAGGGGAAGAGAAACGGATCTGTGCCGCTGCTTTGCACAACATCCAAGCTAACAACAAAACCGTTGATTCATGTGAACGTCAAAACAAAAGCATTTCCTGTCAAACAGGAAATAGCCACCAAATCACGCAGTTAGCAGGTTTTCACACTACATCAACATTCTGCTTCAATAATTGTCCACATTTAACTAACTTTAACTTAACCTATGCATCTTAATCAACAAACAATTCACAACAGTGGTACATAACAGTGGATTCAGTATTTTAATCCCAAGCTGTGTGTAAGATGTTTTCTATGCATGTTAATCGGCGCACGTGTGGGAAATGCTGGAAAATGTTGACTGAAGTGGAAAATGTATCTGTGCTACATTACCCAAGGTACCTCCATGCACCAGTGGTTATTAATATGCTGCAGTGTATGAAATGAATAAATCTATTAATGTTCAGCTACAGACGACATTCGTGCATCACAGGCTCAGCCTTCTGAACAGATTTCTTCACTTACAGGTTACATCGCTTCATATCATGATCTAAAACTTTAACCATGTGTAGCATGAACACCCATCATGTCAAATTATTTAGAACAGAAATAATAGCTCCTCTTTAATAATTAAAAACGTATCTTCTCAGTGAAGGTTTTTTCCTCTGGGTATTTGGAGATGCAGATCATTTTTCCAGGTGTACACAGTTATATAAGCACAGACAGCTGTTCCCACTCCATCTGGTTGTATAGATGTGCACTCTCTCTGAAAGCCATGCTGAGTGCTCTTGAATGTATAATATTTCTGCCTCTCTTTTCTATCAATTTAATTAGGCTTATTGCAGGGAAAAAATATATAATACACAGTATATATCAGTATTTTCTCAGCCTGTAAGCAGCTGTGCACCTCAGAGAAAAGTATTTTTGTAAGTGTTTTCTAACTGAACCTCATCCTCCAGCTTTCTCCAAGGTTTGTTTTCATATTGTTATTTTCTTGACTCACTTTTCTGCTCAAAGCTGTCGGGGCTTTTTGCAGCAGTCCTCCCATAAATCACCTGTCAATCCCAAAAAGTGTGGGTAGTGATTCTGTGACATCTCTTTTCTTTGATTTTCTCTGCTGCCACACTGGCATTTCGCAGTCACTGCTTGTACTGAAGAAAAAAATCAAAACGAACCACTCAGACACAAAATCCTTGGTGCAATTAGTTGTAAAATGTTCAGTTTGCTTCACTATAATGGAAACGTTGTGCTCCTGAAAAGGTCCTGCAGTTTTATAGATCTCGCTTCTGCCTTTTCTTGCAATATGCAGGCATAAAAAAATCACAGGTAACAAGGCTGTAGCTGTGGATTGTCATTAATATTACCGGTAAGTACAGTGTGGACTCAGCCACTTTGTCAACAGCTGTATTTAAATCTGTAATCTAAAAAAATGCATTCAACAGTTTTTGTAAATCCTCAAATAGTGCCCAGGGCCTTTATTTACCTCCATTTGAGGCAGGCCTGTATTTCTAATTTCCTCTGATTGATAAGCTTAATCAGTCATGTTATTTATTCACTGCTGTTTTTGCCATGATCTGTATTTGGGGTCCGGCCATTATTTTTTCTATCGATCATTGCCCAGGTCGTTAGTAGAGATCCGGGTTTTAATTAAATGCCAGTTGTTATTTGAGAAAATATGATAATATGGTAACACTCAAACCTTCGTACATTTGATCTTTACTATTTAGAAATGCTGTCCTTATCTGAGAACCAACTGTAAAAGTGGGTTTTAAGAAGAAATGTCTTGTGAAGTGAACCACTTCAGATTAACTGTTGTGGTGTCACAGAAACAGTTTAAAGATTTTTAGTTGTTTTAATTTCAAATATGTTAATTCATCAAGTTAGAGCCTGTTTAAAAAATGTGCTGCCATGTTTTCAGAGATCTCATTTTCAAATTTGCTCTGACGTCTCAGTTTTGAGTTTATCTAACAGAGTAGATGTAAATTTCTTTTGTTCACAGTTGAATCTGTTTGGCAGATGGCAAAGATAGGGTTCATAATTTTAGGTTATTGTATTTTGGATCTTGTTATTGTTGTTTCCCCACATTGTAGAACTTGTTATTCTATCACTGTGCAGCTGTGTCGGCTTGCAGATACAAATATTTGAGTGATGATGCAATGACGATTCTGACCAATCACATTTTAGTACCTGGTCTGCCTTTCCTTTGGAACCACAGGAGAGCAGGTACTAGAAAACGGGTTGAGCTGGTACCCTGTAGTGGAGCTGCACCATTGGTATGACGCCCTGATGAAAGACCCTCCAGCTTTTACTTGGTGGAAAAACGAGTTTCACTGCACTACTAAACACAGTGGGTCTGTGAGTCGCACACTGACCTCGGGCAGCTGCTCTCCTCTCTCCAGGACGTCCCGCAGGTGGCGCCCTCTGTCGCTGTGACTCTGCAGCTCGTTACACAGCAGGTCGCCCAGGGTGACGCGACGCAGGCCGAACCTCTCCTCCATCCGCTCACACTGAAGAGCCTTACCTGAGCCTGGACCACCTGAGGGACACATGCAGATACAGGCAGGCATCAGTCCACATCCTCACAGACAAACAACCCCTGAGTGAGGGGAGGAAGATGAAGAGGTGGAAGAGGAGGAGGGAGACAACAGGAAACGGCTGGATGATCGGGCTACATGAAGGGAAAACACCAAGTGTGTGGGAGAGGAGGCAGAGACAAAGAGGGAGGAATCAGATCACAGGTGGGTGGGTGAACTCTGTGTGAGTGTGCACAGGTGTGATTCATTGCCAGGAGCCCGGAGCTCAGTTATCACAGATAATTATCATCTTCTCTCCTCTCACTGAAATTACCTGCACTGTTGACACCACACACACACAAACATGTCAGCTAACTGCAAACCTTAAAGAAACAGGACAGTGTCAGCTTTGTATTTTCATTTATATGCATCATTAAAGTTCAAATTAACTGCAACTTCAAATTAAAAGCCTGCTGGTATGTGGCCAAAAATATGTGGACAGACATCGGGAAGATTTATTTGCATGTCATTTCCTGGAGCAACTGATTAAAAAAATAAATATAATTAGGATTTTAACGAAAATCACAACCCTCCACTGAGGTCTTAAACAGCTGTACTGATGCTAGAGACTGAACACTGTTGCCCTCTTGTGGTCTATACCTAACAGTGACCTTTATTCAAAACATTGTCCAACCTTAAACTCAAATCTTAGGCTATAAATATACAGACAAAAAAAAAAACTCTTCATCTACCATTTATTAATTTTCCTTGTTTTGAAGTTTTGAAGGTCAGAAAATATTTCTACAGTCTGTGTTGGACTGCTGTGCTGCGACGCTCACTGGTGTTTTCGCATGTTGACTGTATCACACGAGCAAGAAGCTGTGATTTATCAAAGGCAGCCCTCAGCCCAGTAATAAAGCGCAGGATGTGCTTCATATTCATCAATATTCACCCAGAGTCCGGCTGTCTCTGCCCTCCACCGGCAATCAGAAACAAACTTTCTCATCACCATTTCCTCAGAGAGCACGGACCGACACGAGCGGGGCCTCGACTCACCCGGGGATGACCGTGAAGTCAAAGATGTGCATGTGAAATTGAGGAGGAGGGGGGTGATTGATTCACTCATTCTACATTCAGCACATAAGCACTGACTTCATTTATTTTTACCAGCCTCAAAATGCTGCACGGCCCCTCGACGCCTACTCACTGCTGCTTGACACCTCTGGCAGAAAGTAAAATAATGACCTAGAAAGCCCCGAGAAGCTTGTTAGAGACACTTGTAGTTAGTTGGGTCAAAGGAGATCCTGCTGTATGACTTGGCTCTGTGGGTAAAGATAGTTTACTTCCTCTGAGACCATCTGAAATTTTGATTAACTGGATGTGAGTCAGAGATGAAGATGAAGCACTCTCACTTCTGTTGGGCTTTTCTTAGTAAGTAGTAGGCAGAACTATTTGGAGGTGTAATAATATAAACTGCATAAGTGAAAATATTTTATGACACTAAGAGGAGGAAAGTTAAATCAGTCTGTTGACACATTTCCACTACAGCGTACCAGCTCGACTCTACTCGGTCTCTTTGGTTTTTCATGATGAAGAAATACCTGGTACCACTTTTCTAGTACCTCAAATACCGATTTCCTGTCCACAAACCACTGGGTGACATCACACTTGCTTTGTTCATTTCTAGAAACAGGCTTGTTGAAGCAAATAATGTAATAACAGCTGATAATGTAATGAATTTGCCCTTTTTGAAATGTAATAACGTAATAACTGGCCAAAAACACAATGAAAGTTCTGAACCGATGACGTAATAACTTCTGGCCAATAACGTAATGATTTATTACATTATTGGCTCAGTTATTACATTTACAATGTTTTTTTCTTTTAGCAGGCCAATGTCGTAATAAATTATTACTTCATTAGCCAAAAATTATTACGTTATCGGTTCAGGACTTTTATTGTGTTATTGGCCAGTTATTACCTTATTACATTTCAAAAAGGGCAAATTTATGACGTTATCGGCTGTTATTACATTGTTGGCTTGGTAAAAGAAAAAAGCTTTGCAAACGTAATAACTGAGCCAATAACGTAATATATCATTACGTATATCATTACGTTATTAGCCAAAAGTTATTACGTTA
>OOFC01000234.1:0-26164 GCA_900323345.1 Pseudochromis fuscus
TTACATGCTAGGAGTTGATGTTTGTGTTGTACTTTTGAAGCAATTTGACACAATAATTTTCTTTGGGATGGATAAAGTCTCATTATAGCCACATTTAGAGGCTGCTGATGCGAGTACATAACTTCATCATCATCCTTTAAATGCTTCTAAATACTAAGTGCATTTTTGCTGCACATCAAAATGACTTTAATTGATATACTTCATTTGATATACTTTATGAACACAAAATAATTTTGAAAATTCTAAGTTCCTAAAAACATGACATTTAAAGTAATAGTAAGTATACAATACACATCAACAACTATTACTTCTCCTATGACATATTTCATATTATTACAACTGTTTATTAATTCCCACTCATTGCTGCCTGAATCTAGATGTGCTTAATTGTTGAAAGTCAGTTTAGTGTTGTGTAAGTTATTTATGCAATGATTACATACAGTTTAACAATACTCAACTGAGCAGTGTGTGGGTTAAAGTAACACCCACATTCATGAACCTATCCCAAACATATCATGAATAAAAATATATAAAAATTGGGGAGTGAGACCCACACTGACCTGAGCGAGGCCCGGTACTGCCCTGCACACTGCACACTCAACCCTCCATTTGCACCCCAGCTGCCCTCCTCAAACAGTCTGCGGTACGATGACACTCTGAGCATGGCCATAGCAGCGGGTGGGTTCAGACTGGGCTACAGTACAACAGGCAAATGGTGGCTGCAGGTTGGAGGTGGGATTTATATTCACAGGGAATGAGAATGTAGCACTGAGGTGAAGTGGACTAACTATAGCCCCAACATCAGCCGGTAACGATTTCACATGCATCTGAGGAGTAGATGTACTGCGCAGTTTCTTTTTAATACAAGGTTGTCAACAGGATTTCCATACAGAGTGTGTTGGAGTGGAGCACAAAACAACTTTATACATAGTTTTATTTCTTTTAAATAAATTAAAAGTACCAAAAAAATCTGTTGAGAGTTGAAAACAAGAGTTTATCCTTGTGTACCTTTAAACGTACCGTAATGACAAAACTGAAGACACAGTCACAATGAATCCACACCTTTACATAAGTTGGTACAGTGGCATAAGACAACACTAAAAATCAGAAGGGTTTTGATTATACTGAACTCTCTGTTTGAAATGATGGGGGAAGATTTTCTAAACTCAAGGTGAATTGATGATATTTTAAAACGGTTCTCCCAAATCTGAGTCTTTATTTCTTTAGGCTCAAGCTACTTTTTGGCAACGCTCAGCTTGATTAAGGCCGACAGAAGACTATAGTGTATTGATGATAATAAGGCAGGAAAAAAAGCAACTTTATACAAGTACTCTGATTGTCAGCATTTTCACATTACGTCGTGTGTTCACGTTGTTCCCGAAGAAGAGAAAACCTCTGGGCTTTGAGCGGGGGAAATGAATGTCATAAATGTGAAAGCTAATGCTGACATCTCTTCATTTCTTGGGCGAAACTGGTAAAGAGGAAATATCATTAGACACAGCACAGAGGTTCCTTATTTCAATAACCGTGAATGTTTTGCAACAGTAACTACAGAAAAAAAAAAAAGATGAGAAAGGAGCACAAAGACCGGCTCTATCCTGCAGAGTAATGAGCCGTTACATCTTAGTACTCCTGCTCCCATTAAATTCTGCATTGATTAAAACAAGAGCCTTACTCATCTGGATTTACCGGGAGGAAAAGCACAGCTGTGTCTTGGCATCACACAGTCCTAAAACAATGTAATGACATGTAAAAAATAAACAAAACAAACACAGACATCGACAGTACCACCTTCATGACAAACTGTAGACACCATCACATATTCGCACCACCATGCGATCAAATACCCAGGAACAGGAAAACACTCACTATTTACACCATTTAAGACATTAGGAAACCACAGAGGGTGAGTCCCCACTCGATTCCGGTTGACCAGGAAGTTAGTGTGTTAACAGACTTGTTTTGTAACTCATGAGGAACTGGCAAAACTACAGATAAGGCTCATGGTTGAAGTTACACAAAAACACAGCAAACATTCACCACAGAGACTTTTCTATAACAGAGCGATAAAAACAAGTTGTGAATACTTTGAATTAAACATTTTAAAACCAAAGCAAACCTGAAAAGAAATCATGCTGTAGTAGAAACCAAAAAGCCGTTCAGATGGTGCAAACTTAGACGACTAGAAAATATATAAATAACAGTTAAAATACAACGGATATGTTGACAAATAATTCTCGCAGGTATCTTAATATTGTCCCAACAAATGATTGTCATGAATTATCTTAAGCTTAAACAATCTTAGTGACAGGTTTCCATAATTATCCCATTTCAAACTACATAATGTTCTTAACAGTATACATGTTCAGTCTACTTTTTTAAAACTTCTGGAAGTTGTTTTCCTTCCTTTAGTGTGAGTCTTTCATTTAGCATCTATGGATACATAGTGTTTTCACATTCATACACCTCACTGTTCAGGGTTTAATTTGGCATGAGCACCGACAATAACAAGTGTCAGCTGAGCACGAGGACAACTCTAGTCTGGAGGCACAGGTCCTTTAGGTCATCAGAAAGTGCATAGGCATCAGTTCAAACCTCTTCAAAGTGCTTCCACATCCTGCAAATGGTCATAGTGTGTATGGGCTGAAGATCTGACACTGGCTAAAATAACTTCTAATGGAAGTCTTGGGTACTCTAATATGAGAGTTTGTAAAAAGGTACAGTGCAGAGCTGCTGCACTGTTCTCCAACAGATGTGTCCTACAGGTCCAGGTCCAGGTCCTTTGCAGCCACTAAGCCAGGTTGGAAACCCCAAACCCAGCTGACACAGTGAGGGACCCCCAGCGGTTACTCCTCATCTCCTGCCATGAGGAAACCCAGAACAAAGTCGATGGCTTTCTGTCGGTCGTGTGATGTCTGCCGGCTTATCAAGTTGGGAGGTGGTCGGATGAGGAGGCTGGCAAAGAGGGTGGCTGAAACACCAGAATAAATAAGATGAACTACACATAAACACTTCTTAACTATCCAGGGAAACAATCAGACGTTCTAATGACTAAGAACCTCTCCCACGCTTCAAATACATCTGTGTCTTTCATAACACTGCTAATACTAGGTGTTCTCCATTAAAGTCTGGGAGTTAAAATCCCAACATCTGTAAATGAGTCTATGTGAAGAGGACAACGAATCGAGTGTCACCCTGAAGTTAAGACTCTATGTAATAATTTTAATATATCTACTGAAATACCAGAGTGATCAGGTAAAATCTGTCTGTTCTGCCAGACCGCAGCTAATAGGCTGATTGCCTATCATTAGTTTATTGATAAATCCATATTGGCAATAGATCCCTTCCAAAGACAGCTAATTTTATTACTTATTCAGAAAGACTGACCAGTTTATTTAACTGTAAAATGTCCCGCTCAGAATATATGTGAAGCTACTGTTGTTAATCTAACTTCTTAATTATACACTCCTACAAAAAACATGAAACAAACACAGAGTTCCAACCTTCACTAAACCTCAGCGTGTGGTATATGAATAAATCAGAGGTGCTCTGTTTCTTACCTATGAGGCTGGCTGTTAGATTGTTGTTGTGCGAGTGTTTGAGAAGCTCTTTCAGAAAAGCCATTAAGTAGCGAAACACATTGCGGTGAGCCCGAGGCAGCTGGGAGATCAACTGTCAAACACACAAGTGGACACAGAGATGACTTGTCTGCAGTCACATAAACACAGAGCTTTAAAGGACTTTGTAAACAGAAGGAACTTGTGGTAGCTGCACCTGTTTGCAGAGGCGGCTGTCGTGAGCACAGTCTAGGCACCGTTGGTACAGTTCATAACACACCACTGGTTCCGGCAAGGCCTCCAGGAAGATCAACAAAGCCTCAGCTACAGAGTGGTTACAACCAGCTGCATGAAGAGTTAGGGAAGTACAAACACTGACGGAGTCCAGTGTGGCGCTGTCACTGTGTTGTATGGTGTATCTACAAGGAGCATAAGACTGACTACTAATCTTACACCTAGTCATCTCAAACAAGTCAACCTTGTTCCTGCTTCTACGTCTTATCATTATGTATTAACCAGAAGCCAATGAGCTCACACTGACTTTAAGAATCATCACCATGAACAAGAGTAAGTGGCTTGATTTAGGTATGTTTGATCTTTGGCATTTCAGTATCTTGGCTTGTAGCACAGGCTGCATGACAAAGGATACGGATGGAGTCTGGGATGCTCGTGTCCAGACAGTCGATGATGCTCTGCATCTCCTCTTGTAGCCCTGGTGTCTGGAACAAGTCCTCCTGGAAGACAAATACCAAACATTTAAACAAGCTCCCACACACTCTGCATCCAATTAGTACCACTACAGCTTTTATTTATGGTACTATGCACAGAGAGGTTTCCGGTCCATATTGGTTTGTAGGACGTCATAAAACATAAATGGAAGCAGTAAAGATGCATTTGTTTGACATGAACACAACTTAAATTGCATTGCAAACAAAGAACTCTGTCTTCTGTCTCTACAAATATAATCAGCCACAGAGCTTACACACAGAGCTCAAGTTTCCTTTAATCATTCACCAGAAATCAAAGACATTTTTCTCAACAGTATACTCTGACATCATGATGTGAGCAGCAAAATTTAAAATGTACTTCAGCCTCACCTAGATTACAAAGGTCGTTTGTCCTCCGAGAGACCAATCAACTGCCTGTGTCTAAAAACAGACCATCTGTCTTTACACATCAGCAAAGTTTGTGTGCTGAGCACCATGAATATTATATAGTAATTCATACTATATAAATAATATATAGTATGAACAATTTAATTTATCAATCATGCAAAATAAAGTTTTAACCCAAAAATCCAGGTTAGTCCATCCCTAATATCCCAGTTAGGCTTGAGCAATTTATTTTTTCTGTGCAGTGAAAACAGGATTAGATTTTCCTTTACAGGGTAAGAAAATGAACCTACATCTGCTTAAAAGGCTCCATTAACTCACTGAATAATCTGATCTCTGATAAGACATTTGAAGATACATAAATGAGCAGATTATGAAATGATATATTGTGTGTGCTATGTATTAACTGCTCTGTCTTAGTGTTAAATGGTGGATTACACACAAGTGAAACAGTTATTAGAAATTTCAAACTTGTAGAAAAACGTCTTTAGCTGTGGCTCTCACCTGATCACAGGACTTGGTGAAGAGGTGGTTGACCAGAATCCACACCTCCTTGGGGATCTTCAGAGGTTTGTCCTCAGTACTTGCTCCATCCACCATCAAGAAGCTGACCTTTGACCTTTCCTGATTAGAGAAAAATCATGTTTTCACAAATAAATTTATTTCTGGATTGATGTTCAAATGATGTCCCCACCCCCACCCAATGTATTCATTGCAGATAAAATTATATGTTTCTCAATGTTGTTCATACTGCTTTGATCAATTACAACAAAGAATACCAGAATGACTACACAGGACGCATCCGATCAATTAGTGATGGAGGAGGAGGAGCAGTGAGGTCAAGATTATCTCTGGGCTCTGGAGACTTGAAGGAGAGCCATTTTACTAAGAGCTGGATATCACATTCTTTTTGTCTCTGCAAATGGATCCCCGAGACTCACGAGAGATGTCCAAAAATAACCACAGCTACTGAGGCTGCACATAAAGGCAGGGGAAACTGGAGAGGGCTTTTAATGGGGGGGATGATGCTAACACGCAGAACTAATGTGATAATCTATAAAATGTCTAAAGACCCAAAGCTTAACTTAAACTGTAATAAATTGGGCCACATTGAAAAAGTAAGTGGCTCTTTATTTACTCATGCTGCTGTTTATTTTCACTGATCAGCAGCAAACTAAGAAATGGAAAAAGAAGGCTGTCGTTAGGCTTCGCTGATCAAATCCTAATACATCCTCTCATTAACTTTAATCACGTGTGAGGGAGCTGTGTAGCAAGAGTGACCTGCTGTGAAATGAGATTTTCTGACTTTCACTAGGCTGAAGTGCCCTCTCTTCCCTCAGTGAACCATGGGAGATTTAATGGGTGACCAATCCACACACACACGCAGATTAAAACCAAGCTAATGGAGGTCTGGTCTGTCACTGCCTGTGGATTACACACTGCTGCTTGTGTCAGTTTTCTAAAATGGAAAACGAGAATGTACTGATTCACTACTTAGCCATGTTATTCTCAAACGGCAGCTGAACAAAACAGCAAGTTACTTGTGCTCCTAAAATTAATGTGAAATGTATTTGTCCTACAGTATGTGAAATATTTAAGCTGAAAGTTACACATTAACTGGATGTAACGGACATCCGTGCTTTTGTTGATGTCACATCCTGACATGACTGATTCGAACTACACTTGAACCCGTTTCTTTTTATGACATGGACAATTGAGCAAGGCCAATAATATGTCATAAAGCAGGAATCTGATCACATAAGGCTTTAATCTAAGGCGATATTGACCCCTGTGTGCTTGACAGCTGATCCGTATCAGTGTTAATATTTTACCTTTTCCATGTAGCTGTCCTCTCCCTGAGCAAGAAGTCAGCCCACAACCACAGTGAAGAGTTGGAAAGGAATGAGCAAGTCAAGCAGATGCGATGGAGGGAAGAAAGAAGAAAGAACAAAGTAGATGGAAGAACTACGTATAAACACAGAATCAGAAAAGCAGATTATGGATTGTTCTTGCATAAATCATTGGATCAAATCACCGGGACAGTAAGAAAATGCAATAGTTTGAAGGAGGAATTTTAAAAAGTACTGAAAGATAGCATCACTAAATTTCAACATCTGATCAGATAAATTAAAAAACAAACAAACCAAAAAAAACAGCGTTAAGGAAGCAGACGGAGGTGATCGTGTTGAGACCAGAAGTGTCTATTTATAAGAAACAGGCTAAAGTGGGTCTAACCTGAGTCAGTCTTCCCTGTTCCTAAGGAGCTCCCTCGCTATGTTTTTGCCACTTCCTTATTCCCTTTGCTCCTTCAAGCCAGAAATATACAAGTTGAGACATTTTAAACTCTCCAAATATAGGCTTTCTCTGTGGATGAGTTTACCCTGAGGCAGAGAACAAGCCCTCACACGACCCACTCAGGTTTCAGGTAGTGAATAGCTACAGAGTGAGGAGCCACCATCAGATTACAATCTGACTTAAGCTGGTCCGTGCAGAGGAAGTTTTACCTTTCAATGAATCTGTTTTAACTAAATTGAACGTATGCCTCTCTTAACAGCTCTATTTTAATCTTCTTTTAACTGGTATGATTGGGTTTCACGAGCGCTGGAGATGCTTTCCCTCACCAGGTCGATGAGTTTGGTGATGGGGATCTCTCTGATGGGCTTCTTCATGCGGCACAGAGTCTCCAGCGAGGTGCCAAAGCAGCTGGGCAGGTAGTTGCCAGAGATGGTGAGGAAGTAATCCTTCCCGCGGTCCAGGTGGAGCACCAGTATGTCCTCAATAGAGTCTTCTCCAGAGTTCAGCAGTGTGACGGAGTCTTTACTGACATATGCCTCCAGATAGATCTCCAGGGTCTCATCTGTTCACCAAGTTAAAGAAGAGGTTCAGAGCAGTGCTAAATAAAGAAACCAGCATCCTAAGAAGAAATATTCAAAAACTCAATTAAGCTTTTATCTGTTGTATGGACCATTAATTATCCACTATTTCCTGCATAATTCAGACAAAGTTTTACAAACAGGGGACAAGATATTTGCGCTTGATACTCATACATCACAGCGACAACTTTATAACTCCTCATTATAAAAGCAGGAAACTTTGAATATACAACACTACAGAGCTGTTTTGAGGGGATGCAACTCTGTGGATAATTCATTTGGATCTCATAACAAGTAATAAAAATATTTCAGGATCACAGATCTTAACTTTAAGGTAACAAAACTTTGAACAATCAAAAAGGAAAAGGGTTTAATGAAGATCAGGACCACGTACTCGGCTCTAAGAATCCATCGCTGGGCTCAGCACGCAGCCATGGCTTGCAGTACTGCGTGTCATTGAGTTTGGGGATGAAGGCGAAGTGACAGGGTACCTGCCCATCATTTGATATTAGGAAGCGCTCTTTCTGAAGCTGGCGGAACTTTACATTCTCAAATGTAAACTGTAGAACAACAAAGGCAACATTAGTCACATCAATGGTTTTTTTCAAGCATTTGAAGAATGTTTATTACATTATTATGAGCCCCAGAGTTTTTGGGTAGTATTACCTCCCTCCTGCTCAGAGATACTGATGGAAGGAAGTCGTTCTCCATTCTATCCATCGCCCGAACAATCTCTTCAAACACTTTTTTGTGGCGTTGCTCATCTACAACCTTCACCTGTTATACAAACAACAACATGCATAATCATAATACAAATGATAATGTATTGAGTTTTGCATCAAAGTCACATATAGTGTTGAGTTTAACAGGAGAACCCGGTAAGTTTCAGCCCAAACCGTCGGTTCAGGGTTTTTATTTGACTACACTGCTTCTTACCCCTATGCTGAAGAGGGAGCTGACAGGCTTGTGGTCACTAGTTTGCAGCTCCATGTGACTTCGGTATTTTAGCTGCTTGACATTGTTGCCCCTCCACAGGATTCTGTCACACCACGCCGGGACACGGCACTTTCCACTGCAGGAAACAAGCCACAGTTTCAGAGGTAAAGTCAGGGACTGGGTATCACACACAAACACGCAGTAATGCTGAGTCTGTATTAATGCAACACCAAGGCAGGAAACGGTTTCCTTACAGGCAAAAATTTAATCAGAAAGTAAAACAGTGGTCAAGTTTGCAAGAGCAGTTCAACTTCTGAAGCAAGTCTGTATTAATTTGTTTATATATAAAAAAAGAGATACAACACAGGGATAGGGCTTTACCTTGAGTCCCACACATTTGTTTTGGGGTCATACTTGTACGTGGGAATGAAGTTAATCTCTCCCTCTATGAAGTCTGTGAAGGCCCTCTTTGTCTGCCTCTGAATATTCAGCTACACATTAAAAATGACAACATTAGCAAGTGTTAAAGTCAAAGCAGAATCTTTAATTATTGTCACAATAAACAGAATTAAAGGAAATCATAATTACAAATGTTGGATGTTTGCAAAACAGCATCCTTTATTTAGTTTTCTAACTTGTATTTGTCAAGATATATTTAGTGTTTTTTACCCACTGGACTTTACTGTAAAGTCAACATCTAATACTAATAAACACATTTTACAGCAACACTTAGCTTGCATCCTAAGAGCTTCACCCCACAGCAAAATCTAATTTATTTCTACACTTTGGTAGAAATTTGAAACTTTCTTCATGTCAATGTAACTTGATATATGACTCATCTTTATTCAAGTAATTCTTTTAAAATGGCTAAAGTAGGTGACTGCAGCTAAATATAAAAACAGAAGCATTGATAGGCGTTTGCTTCGTAACACTTATCTGTGGTTTTTAAGTTACAGGCAAATCAAACCAGTGGTTTTCTCTCAGCTGTTGGTTTTCCATGCACAACAGTTAGGTTTAGCGAAACCTTGAAGCAGCATAACAGTATCTTACCTGATCAACTTCCTGGAGCTTCTTCAGCTCATTCTGAGAAATGAGGGCTTTGACCTCCGAGGCATCGTACATGAAGAGACGATAGTTTAAGTCCCCGAGCCAGATTACAACACTGAAACAACAGGGAGACACAAAAAGCTTTAAACATAAGCAGTACAGGAATAATTTTTGCAGTTAATGTAGTTATTTTCATAAAACAAACATCCTACGAGAGATTGTTAGGTTACAGTTTTGAGAAAAGCTCAAGGCCAGTGAGTGTAAAGTCAGTTGTGACACATTAATTCAAAGCCATGTTCTCAGTCTGCACATGAATGACTGAGGAACTCACTCGTGCTTGACGATGCTGAGAGGCGGGTGGTCCAGTAAGTGGAAGGTCATGCGGGCACATATGTCTTTATAGTCTTGATTGCGACGCTCAAAGTCTTCAACATGTGCCGCGAGATGGGAGTTGACGATGCAGAAGCTGGTGTTGTGGAAAACAAACCTGACCGCAACACCTCCTTTGTTCCCCTGAAACATACAAATAAACAGGCTCTTATTTTCTTACAGGGATAACACCAGTATTGATAATCACATGTTTAAGACCTTCATAATGTACTATTGAACTGTTAGATTTTTTTTCTCATGTATCTACTGCACTTGAACAAACAAAAGCACAGCACTCTTATCCCAATGTTGTCTATCATCGTGTATTTTGAGGCAGTTGATCCGAGTTGAATGTGAACAAACCATTTTTCCCATGATTCCCGTCCCCACGTGCTCTGCTGCAACTTCTTTAATGTGATTCTTGTGCGCCTTTTTGACATAGACCACAAGCATCATACCAACGAGTCGTATGATCTGAACCTGTAGACATAAAAAAGTAGTTTTAGTATTTACCGCTTAGTACTCTCAGGGTTCTGCTGTTTTTACAGTGTTTTTGTTCTATTTTGAATTCCAAAAAAACTCATCTTTCACAAAGTCCTCCTCTACTCACTTGCTTGTACTTGGCTTTTGGATGCAAGCTCCTCTCCACTGCATCTGCCCACAGCTGCTGCTTGGACGAGTCCATGTAGAAGAAAGCCTCGGTGCTCAGGTCCAATTCTTGAAAGCTGGATTTTAAAAAAACAACAACAAAAAACAGTCACCGTATTATATGTTAATCAGGCATGGACATAAGACAACATGCATGACTTTACGGTCAGAAAAGAACTGTATCATTAATTCTTACTAACCCCAGGGCATAAATATCAGGAGGTTCAGTGTCACTGCAGAGCCATGGCTCAAGGCTGCTGTCTGGAGACTGGCCGTTAACGTTCCAGGTACCTGTGAAAAACCTATGAAACAACATAAAGTGGATGGTCAATGATGGCAGCCTTTAGTTCTAATTTGAATTATACATTTCCCTGCATTTCCAAATCTAAACAACAAAACTGAAGCTACACAGAATGAACCTTCACTCACCTGAAGGGCCGGATGTCCACATACTCGTTCTCCTTCTTACCCAGGCGGTGTTTGATGAGGTATTCTCTTTGTCCTGCCTGGCTGGATAACATGGCCTGTCTCATGCTGTTGGTGGTGGGGCTTTCACACCATGTCGTTGGCCTGTCCACACGGTCAAACCCTGACCTAAAACTACTGGAATGGAAAAAGTAAGAAT
Organism: Pseudochromis fuscus; assembly: GCA_900323345.1. NCBI lineage: Eukaryota > Metazoa > Chordata > Actinopteri > Pseudochromidae > Pseudochromis > Pseudochromis fuscus. Next base: position 11,168 of record OOFC01000234.1, read on the forward strand.
AATTTAATACCAGAAATATTGTGGACAGACTACACATTGCGATACTGAACTTTCTGGCCTTCATTTTTTAAATCCAAACTGTTCTACTGGCTAAATGGTAAATTCAGACATGACAGACATGCAATCACGAGAGGCTAACTTACTCTGGCTTTGAGCTACTAGTTAAGGAGTTGTCTTTGGCCTGCAAGGAGACAGCTCTGTCTTTGGGGACCGGTACAGGAGGCAGGGGATTGGTTGGAGTGGAGGAGCCTTTGCGAGGAGGTAGAGGGGGAACAGGTGGAGGATCTCTAGTAGCAACTTTACGATTCTGATTATTCTTCTTTTCTTCCACTTTGAGAGCGTGGTTGAAGTTTTCCTCGAAACCAAAGTCTGAAGCAAGTGACTGCACCGGATCTTCAAAAAGAGAGTTTAAAAAAAAAAAAAAAGGATCACCAGTCTGCAAGGGGAAGACTGAAATACATGTTTGTGTAAACAGTGTATCTGTATATTACTTGTGTTATTCTGATTTGTTGAACTGCTGTTGTTGAGGCTTGGAGGTAGTGCACTAGTGGATTTGGGTGGGTTGACTCCAGAGCCCACCGAGCTGGCCGTCTTGGTTGCTCGTTGAGGTGGGATGGGGACTGGCCCTCTCTGCACTGTGGGTGTGATGGGCTCCATCGCTTTAGGTTTGGTGATTCTGGATTCAACTGAGACAATCAAACAACTTTTGTCAGAAAGTGATGAATGTAACGTCGCTCAATACATGTGAGAATAAAGGATGACCAACTTGTTCAGGAAAAAAACATCATGAGGTTATATTAGCATCAAATTATATTACATGCTGTTTCATCAGATGTCATGAATGTGAATATAAACACAGATAAAAGCACTCAGAGAAGCAATGTTGTCATGTAAGGATGGAGAGGACACCAGCTGACGTGTCTAGAGACAAGACTAACGATGATGCAGTTCTACTTTCACTACTGTTGCTTGGAGAGTGCAACTTGTAAACTGAAAATGAAACTAGCAAACAAATGAAAATGTTAGCGGGAAGTGTCAAACTGGATGAACAGGTTCTCAACAGGTGCTTCAAAATATATAGTATCTCTTAGGTGGATCTTAGCCGAGTTGTCAGCAAAGCTGAGAATTTAAAAGGCAGCTTGTAGCAACCCAAAGGCTGAGTGGTTAAGTACCATTTCATGCTGAGTGTCCTCCCTCTGCTCTCTTTCAGTACAACTACTGTGTTATTTAAATAACTGCAAAACACCAAAAATACTGTGAAAGCCACAATCGACACACAAACCCATCAAAGACAATCAGACAAAACAGATTTTGAAAACGGTCTTCATCTACATACTATATAAATAATAATAACAAGAAACGCTTCACCCTGTGATATTATTTTAGTGTGTTGTGTTCTTTTACTGTTTATTGTCTTTCTGGGTTTTTTTGTGGTTTAACTATAACACCTGTACAGTACTTTGATCAGTGCCTGTTGTTTTTAAATGTGCTTCAATAAGTGCTTATATAATATATGAGCAACGTCCTTGCTGACTAAATCTCAACAGAACAGCTGAAAGCCTGTCATCCTCACCTCCTAGGATTTGACATGGCCATACTGAACTGCACCTATGACATTAAAATGAAAAGCAAATAGGTATGCAAGTGTTTATATTTGTGGCCAGAAAACTGGTAGAAGACTGCACAGTTTCAGTGGTGACTCAGTGGTGTTTAAATATTCATCCATCAGGAGAAAAAACAAACAAAACCCAATCACAAATACACATACGTCCTGCAGCCGTTTACACACTTCCACCCTGAGGTCACGTGTCCTGATTAGGTCATATAACTGTGCAAAAGAAACGTCTGTGGCTGTTCTCAGCCACAAGGTTGTCAGGAGTTCAACCACTGAATGCATGGTAAACCACTACACATCCCAGAAGTAGTACACTCTACCTTCTGACTGTATTAAGCCTTAGCATGCTGAATTTATTTATGCAATGTATAATCCTGAGCCCACAGAATTTTTTTAAATGCAATAAACAGCCTGGGGTCCACAGAATTGCTTATAGAAAAAGGCCTTAAAAAAAAAAGGAAAAAAAAAACCTGTGTTGACCCTAACCTGCTTTTGTTAGGTAGGGTGGGATTACCAGAAACAGAGCCGATGCAAACATGGTCAAGCCGACTGCGCAACCAAAATCGTATACAAAAACGAACATACTCAGTGTTAGCACAGAGTGTTAGCATGAGAGGGCCGATCGACTTCTCAGTCATATCGCGTTCAGTGTAAGAAACCACACACGAATATGCATAAATATTTGTAATTTCTAGCAACACACAGACAGGTACAGACCAGTATGAGCATAAGCAAATAACTTATTTAACAATGTACTTGCTTCAATGGACTAATCTAATAAAATCGAGTGAAAATACACCACTCCACTGCAATATACAATATAAGTCCTTTACGCTTCTTGTGGGAATGGTGTCGACAATAACACTGCCAGTGACTCACCACTGTCAAGCCTGTTACAACAAAACATTTTTCTATGCCATTGCTTATAAACATAGACTACAGTATGGAGTGTAGTAAAAGAAAAGGCAACCAAAAAGCAATATCCTTGCTCATTGTATCTTAAATTACTTTTATCCCTTAACCAACTCAAAACACTAATAAGGACATTTCTACCATTCTGCAAGATTATTACCATCGCACACTAGTCCTTGGCCTCATTGCTATTAATATCTTATAATTTGTAGGACAATTACACATCAAGAAACTCTCTTCATTTATTATGTTTCACTTGCAAGGCTAAGACTGAAATCACTATGATGTATAATGTAGTTTTGCTGGCTGTGTTTCCAGAGGTGGGCTGCTATCTTTACAGGTGGATCTGGACTGAAATGGCAGCCTAAAGACTCTTTTCACCAATGTCTGGGTTGCAAGAATACACAGGAAATCAACAAGCGGTGTAAGCCACCCTTTGTAGATAAATGTTAGATGAGTGATTAAATAATTGATCATTCCACTGCTTTAGCCTGCTGACAGACAGTGAAGTCTTACCTTGCTGCTGCGCACTCTTCACCTGGGCAAGAAAAGTCTGAGTCCGATCATCGTCCTGCAGCTCCACCAGCAGCTCTGGGGCTTTTTCGCCTTTGATTCGTATCCTAACGCAGGCTTGAGAGAAGAACAAACAACACACACACATGTTGGGCACCTTTAGAGTTTGCAAACACACCAGAAATGCAGGCTGTCTGAAAAACAAAGCAAAGTGATTTAATAGTGAACCAATTCAGCATTCTTTCAGAAAGCCCTGGTAACTCATGACCGCAGCCTGCTACTAAATAAAGACATTTAGCTGCAGGCATGCTCTAAAAATGTAGTACGGCTGGACAGGGCTGTGTTGCAATGAATGCCATGATTTAGCTCAGCAAACTAAGACTAACTTGCAAGACCAAAAACGTCTTATACACATAATATCTGTTTTAAAAGATATCTAACAAATAATATACATTAATATTTTATGAAAGCAATACTTACAATCTACTGAGAAATCAATAAGAAGAGCTTCTTCGGCTTCTGAAAAGAAACAGGAACGAGAGCTTAAACACTAAAGTTCAAAGGTCTGTGGCAGGAGGTTTTTTCCATCAGATCTATTTGCATGTTGATTTTTAAATTTCTCTTCCAGGAGGAGGAAATGCTCCTTGGACTGTCACTATGATAATAGTGGGCTGTGGCTCTGACTAAACAGAAACACTACTATACACAGAAGTTAAAGAATGTGAGGTCTGACGGCCACAGTCTGCATATATTGAACATGAATCATAGACATCTTATAGAAAAACACACACAATGCAGGAAAAGTTTGTAGCTATCAGCAGTAATGATTGTTTATACTTAGCACTAACAAAACACTTAATACTGTGATCTAGATATAGGGTACAAAAGAGTCACATACCTCGCACAATTTCAAAATTACCATTGATTGGTATAGACAACTGAGCCACTGGACGAGACACAACAGCTTCAGGGGTGGCCAAAACACCCAATCTGGATGAGAACAACACAGACTCCCACTTAACATCAGCTCTGTGATGTTTTAATATTTTAGCTTAGCAATGCAATTACTTAAAAACACAAACCATATACAGACAAGTGCAGCAATTTCTTTTTTCAGCACATCTCTTGCAATTAAAATTGAGTTTCATGCACAACATTCAATATGAAAATATTAGAAGTGAATATTTGAGATGCAGTGATGGTGGATGTACTACTGGGATTAGAATCATTAAGTGATGCAAATTCAGGATTTTCCAAATAAACTCTAAAGCACATGCACACATGCAAAACTTTTCTTTGGTCTAATCTGCAGTTTAATTGCTTTAGTCAAATAAGCAAACAAAGACACAGCATTATAAAAAGAAGTACTGCATGTCATTCAAGTTATGTTGACTCAGTCTGATGGAAGCAACACGGAGTGAAGCTTTGCATCAATAAAAATTCAATAAAACAGCGTCAGATCTGGGACATGGTTTAATGTAGGCGAGGTCATATTTCACTCTCTAACAATGGCTGACTAACAGCCAGGGTCAAAGCAGCACTCTGGGCACTGCCCACGCTTCCCCTCCACTTCACAATAAGCCTGATTACAGTTGACGGGAGGAAAATGATTCAGCTCGGTAGGACTAAATGTGTCAGAGGGACTTGCAGTTCACAGATTCAGCAAAGAAACCTCTGATGTCGAAACCTACATGACAATGAAACACATCTCCTTCTCAAGGGGATGGGCAAAATAATATAAACAATTTACAATGTAGCAGTGCAGAAATAAATATAAATATTGTAAGTTTTAGGGTTTCAACAGTTCACTTAAATGTGATACTTTTTTCAGACTATAGTTTATTGTTTCTATTATCGGTTCTCTCCTCACAAATTGTTATCGTGCATCAGCTGGATGTGATAAGAATAAATTCCAAAAACTGAAAAAAAATTAGACTGGCAAAAAAGACAAGTGGTCATAAATTAATTCCTAAACAAATACTGAGTCAAAAACACTTCAACTAACATCCTAATAACAACACAAATATGTCTCAAATAACAATATCAACACCATCATTTTCAAATAATTTTCCATAAAAAAAAATAAAACAATGTCAGAGTCACCATTGTATTTACAACTATTTATGTTCACGCTATAATCACAATGTCTTATAAAATACTAATCCAAAATCTAAAAATATAATCCACAGATTTCACTGTCTGAACACTAACAGTTTATCTGTATTAAAAAAATCTGCAATAACACCATGCCAGCACCTGGTTTACAAGTCTCCAAATCTCTTTCTCCCTGTCAGGACTCTTCAGTTCACTACATGTGGTTTTAACACAGTTAGCTGAGCATGTAGCTTGTGTGCCCATGTGAGTCTCATTACAGTGCGGGGCTAAGTGAAGGAATTCTGGATAATCTGCAGGGAGCTGGCTACTGGTGGGACAAACTGCTCCTAGTACAAGCAGCACTGATGATTTAACACAGCTCTGCAGTCAACCACCACAACACAACTACTGGAGGTGTCAAGTAGAGATAGAGCAGGTTCTGTGCATGTGATTTCTCATTAAAACAGAGTGAGGAGCAGGTCTGTGTGCTTGTGGGAAGCATGACCCATCAGCTGGAGGACCAGAGTTCAAATCCTGTTGATACGACACTGAACAAAATCAGCACGGTTAGATGGGAAGCACTGCTGTGTAGTGTTCTTCCTGATTTTTGAGAAGATGGTCAGTGAAGGCTTGCTCATATCTGCAGCAACCATCTTCTTGGAGATGAATTGCCGGACACTGAAAATGTCTGTAGCTATATTTGTTTCAGATTCCTGCATTTTTTTTAACACATCTGAAACTCTGGTCATTCTATAAACCACAACAACCAAGCCTAAAACAAGATAATCAATCTACATAATCTATGTCATCTTGTCTATGACTAAATGAGATGCCATAATGACACATCCCTTTCTGACATCACAATTTGTAATTTGAACCATAATGATATCAGTTAATTTGCAGGTTAAAAGCCATATTTGGTTACAAAGCTGCACAGCTATTCCATGAATGTCAAAAAATGACAAAAAAAAAAAAGAAAACAAAAAAACTAACACAGCTGAATACAAACACTTGCTCAGAATAGCAGGTGACAAACTTCAGATAAACCAAAGCAAATCCCTCCCTTTCTACCTTCAAAGACAGCTGTCTAACTCCCATCAGAAAGAAGCAAAAGCTAAAGGAAGCAGATACTGCAGACAAACATCTAAGAGTGTTTTAGCAGCACACACACACTCACACACCCTGTGACACCTCGCCAAATGAGCCTACTGCCTTACAAAAACACAGAAGGTTTCAGTCATGTTCAGGTTCACCGATACTTACATAAAATCTCCACCTCGTTCAATTAGTGACAGTAGTCTTGGCTCCTTCTGGCCAGACCTCAGCTCCTGAACTCTTACAGTGTGAGCAGCACAATCAAGGAATTATTGTGACTGAGGATGAGAGAGGCTCATGGACATCACAACTCGTGAGCTGTTACTTACTGGATATATTTATGTCATGTCCTGGCTTTAGAATTAGTATTTGTGTGATTAGACTGAGCGTTAGGGGAAAAAAAGCATGCTAATTAAAAAAATAGGAGGCAAATTAATGTGAAAGATGACAAGACATAAGGCAATGAAAGAAGAGAGAAAGCAGGTCAGTGGCTGAGTTTGCTGCCAGCTTAAGTTGAATCATGGCTAATGTTATTCAGTTAAACAACAACAGAGTTTCACTAATGTTAAACAGCAGTGAGGTCATACACCTGCATGGTTAGTAAGAAACTGGATTAAGAGTCAGATGTAGCTGTAGTATAACATGAGTAATTAACTCAGCTGTCGTCCATATATTTGAGATTAAATTGTCTGAAATGCTAACGTTAAATGACGTTAGCCAACAAGCTAAAGCAAACTAAAAAAAAAAAATACCACCACCGCCCTCAAAAAAAAGGTTGTAACATAACTCAAAAAAAGGATATTGCCAAGCATTCCTCGTCGCATATCCCCAAAGAGGACTCCATTCTTACCGAGATGAAATAAATATCAGTTTATCATTGGCTGCCAGACTTTGTGTTGGTTCCTTCCAGAGAAAGTTAAATCTCCTCCCGGTGCCTCGGCGGCCTCCTTCCGGGCAGCTGTTCGGCGCTTGGTTGCTAATGCTAACCGCCTGTTAGCCAGCTGTTGTTATTGCTGTTGTGTCAAAAATGTTGAGCAGATCCAAGAAGTCAAAATATCCCGGGTGAGTGTCCACCACTCTGTCAGAAACATTAAAATCTTCGGCTTCTCCCGTGTCCCGCTCAGTGTCAAGGAGCAGGCTGCTCAGACTACATTACCCTGGCTGCCAGTTAGTGTCAGATTTAGCTAATAACGCTACAGCAGGGAGTTTGGTGTGTGGGCTCCTCCTCCTTCTGTTTTGAATGATGGTTGGCGACAAAGCTTGACAGGGGCACGACCGCCACCTACCGGGCTGGAGTGTGGAACAAGCGATTAACATGAAAAGAAAAAGTAAACACATTCGACATCTAGACATTCTAGAATGTCTAGAAGTGGACGAAGCAAGCGTGACGTCATCCGTTGGTTTGTAGAAGCCAGGAGATTCACTTGAACGTTGCCATGGAATTTATGTGTGATAATATAGCAGTAATAGGTAAATTTTATATACACAAATGTAGATTTTTTAAAGTTGCTCCAAACTTTATTGCGTTTAAAATTATTTGAAAATGTTCTTCTATTCCTTAAAAAGATTGGAAAATAGAAGTGCCTTAAGACTGTCTAAGCTTCTCATGTTATATTTTGATTAACCCCTGGAAGTTAATTGAATTTAAGTTATCTTATTGCTATGTGTATTTTTTGTTTGTTCTTGTTGCTTCCTGCTGCTTGGATTCGGTGGATTCTATGACACAACTGGTGCCTATTTGTTGTAAAGTATTTTTTGTCAAATGATGCTTGATAATAAAAAAAAACTTGAACGTTGCCATGTTGGTTGTTTGAAGCCAGAAGTTGACCATATTTGGATATGATGGAAAGAGTGAGGAGGCAGGTCCAGCCCATGAATCCAAGATCACTGCCCAACGTGTATGTGACTCGACTTCAGCACTGCTCTCATTGGAGACCAGGCCTGTCAACCAAGCTAACCACTCCTCTAACTAGTCCTCTCTTTGAAGCATAATATCTACTTAATGATGCATTTCTTTTCAGATGAACCACCAGAACACTGAGAAGAAGAATTTGATTTAGCTAATGACACCAGAATGGCTGACAAAAGAACAAAAATATATTGACAGAGTATTTCATGATTGAAATTAACCATTTACGAGTTGAAGTCAATTGGAGCCAGAGTTTTTTGGAGCCAGCCTCCAGTTGCTGTCGAGAGTATTGCACTTTTTTGCACATATGCCTCTGCATCATTTCTATAGAGCCCTGGACATGTCGTGGTAAAAAAAAAATTATTAAATTCTGGCCATAATATAGCTATAACATGCATACGAAATACTAATTCGTGGCCACGATTGGCTATATTGCGGTAAAGCTAGAAATACATTCACAGATGTGAACTTCCGGGATCAATAACTCCCGTGCGAAAGTTTATTAGTGAGCAAATTATACATCTTTCCAATCGTGGTAACAGACAACAACCTATAACCTACTCTTTCATCAAAATGAGCCAACTTCACTGAGACCAGCAGTGAAGTTAAGTCTCATACACATTGGCCAGTGACCTCAGGTCCTAGGGTTAGACCGCCTCTTCACTCCTTACAAATATGGTGACTTCTGACTCCAAACAACCAACATGGTGACGGTCAAATTTCGATCCCCTGGTTTCACAACAGGAGTCCATAAACCAATGGGTGATGTCCTGCTTGATTCATCCATTTTTATGTCATTTTTTGCCTTTCTTTACAGTTTCTTTTTCTATTTTCTAAAACAAACAAACATTGTGTAATAACATGATCAAAAGTTGATGTGTGTAAATTATGATGCAAAATCCTTCCTCGTAGTCTTATATCCTCAATGTGCTATAGTGCAAATAATATTGCTGAAAACGTGCAACACTATGTGTTAGATATTTGATTTTTTTATATCAAGTAAGCTTCAACAGGGCTTTTCTGTGCTTCAAGCCATTGGTGTTATTTACTCAAAGGGCAAAAGGATCATGTCCCCACCAGTTTGAAATGTACTGAGCCCGTCAAAAAAGACATTTTTTTCATGCCCCTTTAGGGGCTCTGTGGTGAAATGACTGGTTTTACTTCCATCATTTTATAAGTAAATTTGATTGAAATGTTTTTTTTTTTAAAAAAAAATAAGAACGCTTGAGATGAGGAAGGGTTATTTTTTTTACAAGAAAATATGCTAGGCCATATGTTACCCAGAACTGTACACTGTAAAAATAAATAAACAACAACAATAAAACAATAATAAAAGCTAAAGGTCTTGCAGTGGGAATCTGACAAGAGACATTAGGCAACATAAAATGTTTCCTAGTTTCTTTGTACTTTGGTCTTTTAACCATTTCCTTAGCCAAACATTCAACAGTGACATCTTTGTAAACAGACCAGAAATCTCGTCCAACTAATACAATCTTTATTAGTAAGCATGACACACGCAATGCAATACACAATTTAATATTAATTTAAACAACATTTCTCTGATGTTAATTCTAATGCTGACTAACAACCATTTAGGTTTTCTATATCTCACCATGAGTGACACCGATCAGGAGGCACAAGCTGTGTCCCAATTCAGGGTCTGCGTCCTTCGAAGGATGCAGACCCTGAATTGGGACACAGCTACAGTTAAAGTAAAACAAAAGTCTGTAGGATTTCTGTCTGCACCTTATATTTTCTAGCAGAAGATGCAATAGTTTCATTAATATGTGTGAGTTTTCTCAGTTGTTGTAGGTTTTAATCTTGTGAATAGCATAAGGGCTGGAGTCCCGGTGTGGCCAAATGTCCCCGTTGGACAAATCCGTCATCTGTTCCACCTCACGATCCACCATCTCCACAGTCAGAGTGGATGGACTGAACATGTCTGTTGTGCGGTAGGACTGTGTGAGGCGACGGAAGGATGATGTGTCAGAGACCTCATCGTCAAAGAGGTCCTCCATGAGCTCCTTGCGCTGTCTGCGGGATGCTTTAATTTCCTCATTCAGCTCAGAAACGAGATCTTTAACATCTCTCACTAGTGTGGAACGAATACCAAACAGACAGAGCAGGAACACCAGACCAGCACAGATACCAGACACAAAGTACAGAGCCACTCGCTCTGGGAGACCTGGAAGAGATGATCACGGATCACACTAAATTTAAAATGTCCTGACATAACACTGTAAATTTGCACATGTACAGTATATTCTGTGAAATATCTGCTGCTTAATGCAATAATTCCTGCCTCCAATTCATGTCAAACAATTTGCTCCAAACTGTTATACTTTGCATAATTGTTAAAAACTTAGCAAAGAATGATGCAAATTTTTGTTGGAAACAGATTTAACAGACTGTGGATCAGCTTCATCACTGCAATAATGTTTAAACATCAGATTAATGTTGTCTATAGTAGCTGTGGTTTATTTTGTCAACTAGCCCCATCTGAGGGATTGTAAATAAAACAGCTTTCTAAGCCTTTCAGCTGTTTTATTCTGTACACAAACACAGTTAAGTGTTTACTGATTCATGATGTTTCTTAATCGCCTTCTGCAGCTTGTGCGAGTTGATTTAAATATATTGTAACAAACTAAAAAGGAAGAAATAGATTAGTGAAGTCATATTTCAAAAAAGGACCCATTCATGTAACAGACCCATACACACTAAAAAACCTGGGTCAATATTGGACTAAATTGGACTATAATCTAACCCAGTAAGATGCGCTGTTTTTATCCAACCTTTTATTGCTTTTACTCAATATTTTCTTGTTTTATCCTGAAATTTAGGTTTTGGTTAAGTTTTTTTTTCTCTTTTTTTTGACATTTTCTTGTTTTAACAGTATTTTACAGCTTTTATGCAATATGTTGTTGTATTTTGCAAAAAATCTTTGGTTTTTTGTCCAGCATTACCAAAAATTGTTTTGAATTCTGTTGTTTTATCCCTAAAGGGTTGTTTTTAATCCCAAATGTGCTTGTTTTCACTCAGTATTTTGTTGTTGTTATCCAGTATTTTATCCCCTGGACAAAAAACAACCCATTTTACCAGGTTAAATTAACCCAGCATAAAGTTAGTCCAATAATGACCAAGTTCTGGGTTAAAACAACCCAGCAGATTTTAGTGTGTAATATAATGATCAGCAGCAGCTCAAAACATTTATTTAAATTCTACATGACTACTTAGAAAAACAGAGGAGAGCTGTTTAGTGCAGACAAACGAAATTGTATTTGTAATCTCTTCAGTTTGAGTAAGAATAAGCAAACAGAGCACAGTTAGGTTTTGACAGACAGCTCAACATTACTGCAGATCAACAGGAATATGTTGATGTGACTACTGCTCAGCTATAATGAATACTGAGTTGTGATTGTGAGTTAAAATAGTTTTTCATTTTTTTCAATGTCTGCCCAATTTTTCTGTGCATTAAGTCTGAGATGTTTGCGAGGTCAGTTGATCCTCTGTCAGTTTTTGTAGAACTAAAACCTGCTGACACACCTGCATGATCATACCAGTACAATCAACAGGCATCAGTGCACATACCCAACATTTTTTCAATGATCTCCAGAGAGTTGGTTAAGAACACGTTTTGATGCCTGTAGGTGGGGCCAGTGTACCATCCACCTGCAGGTGAGAGGGGCCTGGGCTCAGACGCCAGTCAAAGTCTGCTGCATGCAACAAAACCTGTGAACATTTGGGGTTACTCTCACCGTGTGTGTAGTCTGAGATCATGAAAGGATCTGTTGACCCTCGACCCACATCTTCCAGAAGATATCGGGGCACTGAAGGGTGAATGAGAGATTTTTACACGGCTCATCAAACCATATCATCTCAGTCACAAACAGCAACATCTGGTTTGCTGCTTACCGCATGTGAAGGACACCCGCAGGTGTTTCCTGGTGCCGGGGAAGCAGGGGTCCCCAAAGGTCTGTGTGTCGGCCAGTACTGAACAGTTTGCTCTGCCATGACATCTGCGTGACACCTTCCTCAGAGCCGTGGGCGACAAACACTCTGGAATAAATTAAGATTGATCAAATAAATAAATAAATAAAGATAATCCAGAAATGTGTACAAAAACGTAATGTTCCATCTCAGCTCTGATCATCAGCATTTTAATTGGCTTGACTTGGCTCCAAGGAATAAAAAAATAAATATGCACAATTAATGTTTTCTCCCGTGTCTATGCTGGACATCTGTTCCCCTGTTTTGCCACTAGATGACACTTGAGCGCCCTGTTTCAGACCCATGTCCGTGTGTGATCCAGGTTCCTGAGGACAGTGAGGACTGCCGTGCAGCAGGTGTCCAAACGTGGCAGAGTAGATGGCGAGGACAGTTTCATTTTTACACGACAGCCTCAGACGCTCATTTTCACACACCAGTCTTGTGCGGTGGTGCTCTGAAAAAGAAGTGACATGACATCAAGTTTGACCAAAGAATCTGCAAAGTAATGTGATTCAGACTTACTATTCACTTAAGATGAGGCTTGTTATACATTTTTGCTGTTTCACTATTTGTGCAAAAATCTTTAAAATGTGTTTCATGCAAGTGCAAGTTTTATATTTTGCTAAAATGACAATAAACTATGGATGTTTGAGAAAACACTCTTAAGTCTAGGTAGTAGTACTTGCATTATAAAAAATAAACATCAAATAAAATTACTAGTTAAAGGAAAAGGAAGAAAAAAAATAACTTATCATGTTTGAAAGCCTCTATATGTTCATTATAAGAACATTAATATATTATGCTTCTTTTTTTAACTTCTGAGTCAGCATGATATCATGATGAAATCATGACAGTACTGAGTTTTCAGATACACCTGAAGAAATTCGACTTGTTGAACTTAGCAGCTCAGTGTACCTGGTCGACACTTGTATGCAACAAGGAGGTACTTGCTGGTGTGTGGACAGGGATCCTGTCCAAACACAGGACTGAAGACGGGGATGTGACATGATCGCCGATCCTGACACTCTGACAGCACTTTCTGCAAGTGCAGGAAAACATGTGTTCAGCTATTTCCTTTGGAGCCATGGATGAAGACAGACTTCAGATAAAACAGACAGAGTCCTTCTCAACGTGGCTGGGCATACCTCAATGGCAACTGAAGACGAGCATTCTCTGTCCTCGTCCACAGTTGTGTTTGTGCTTGTGGAGGGACACAAGTGTTGATTAGGAACACGTCTTCCATAGAAGGCTGATAGGACGGCCACAGACGTCCTGGAGGGACACTCGATGATGAGCGTTTCTCCTTCACAGCCATGAGCTGTGTGGTTCTTCAGAATGGTGTGAAGATAGACTGAATGAAAACACAAGGTGATGGTAAACTTATACTTAATGTATCTGCTGAATGTGGGAGGTCCTCGTATTATACAGGTGGAAAAATAATTAACATGCAACCCCACTGAATAATGACAATTAAAACACAAATGGACACAACTTTTACCTCTTTTAAACCTGCAGCATAGAACTTTTGTCTGGTAGTGAGAGTAATTACAGAAACACTCTTTATCATTCTTTATCATCAGGGACATCATCTTGAAGTTCCATGTGGCATGTTCCAGTTGCATGTGGCCAACCAATGGTAAACCAATCAACCCATGGCTACTGCGACACACAAGCCAGAACGTCAGCACCACGCTTTGACACTGTATCTAGAATGGAAGAAGCTAAGGTAACATCACCTGGCTGCTGGTTTGTGCATGTTTTGAAGCCATGAGACCAGCATTTGAACATCATGTTGGTGCTTTGGAGCCAGAAGTGGCCATCATATTTGGATATGAAGGGAGGAGTGAGGAGGAGAATCTGAATCTGAATCTGAAACCCAGGGTCACAGTCCAGTGTGTATGAGGGGCAACTTCATCTCTAATTTCACTGGAGACCAGGCCTATCAATTAAACTAACCACACCCCAAATTGTGCCTAATCAGTTATGCTTTTTTTCAGCCAGATGAATCACCAGATCACTGTTAAGAAGATTGGACTTTAACAACACCAAACATGACTTGTAGAAATAGGAATATTTCATGGTTGAAAACGATGACGACACTTCAGCAATGGCCTCATTTTTGTGACCTGGTTGCTTTGTCCATTTCTATTTCCACAGTCTATGGTCACCACAGACAAAATACCGGTATTCTGCCTTCAGTCTTGGTCGCACTCATTTGGCCAGAGAACTAGATATGAAGGATGTTTAATTGAAAAACTCCCACATTCCAGGTTTAAGTATGTAAATATGTCTAACCTCTGTTTAACTCCCATCTGTAAGGTTATGTATCTTATTATTTATAACAAATGAAATCGCTTTCCCTTGGTGACTCTGTTTCCCTCATTCAATTAAACCTCATTTAGCATCTCTCATCCCCACAGGAGTGTGACTTAGATACTTTTTTAGTCCCTACAGCTCAGTCCTGCTGTCGACAGGGTGGTGCCTCACTCACTGGGTGTAGCTCTCCAAGACAATGTTTGGACCATGACCACACTGGACTGAAGTCTCCCCTCCCGTGTGTGTTTCCTTTACTTGGCTCCTGTGTTGTGTTGTGTTGTGCGTCTACACTTGTATTACTCATGTTGTGAGGACGTAAACTGTTTAACAGTCACATAATAGAAGCTCGCTTCACTTGTAGATACAAAAGGCAAGTGCTCATAATCTACATTTTTAGATTTGTTTTGAATAAGTTCTGAGTGGGTTCAGGTAAAGTTGATTTTCAAATGTCAGTGTAATGTCCTCTGAAGTGATGGAAACACAAGTGAGAGTGTGTGTGTGTGTGTGTGTGTGTGTGTGGGTGTGGGGGGGTGTGTGTGTGGGGGGGGGGGGACGG
>OOFC01000235.1:10133-23349 GCA_900323345.1 Pseudochromis fuscus
AGGCACCGATAACTGCACAAACAAATTGGACAAATATCCGGATCTACACAGATGAGAAAGCACACCGTAATGCTTCGTCACACACACACACACACACACACACACACACACACACACACACACACAAATCCAGACAAACACTAACAGACACCTACAAGCAGGGAAGAGAAAAAAAAGGATTTCGATGTGTATATAACTCTTTTATTATTAGTCTTACTTAGTTCTGCACTTGACTCGTCCACACGTGTACACAACTATATATTGACTGTTTCATGATCGTCTTTCCCAGTAAATATCGTGAAGGTGTTGAAGGTGCAGCAGTTGTAGTTATGGGTGTGGTGGAAGCTCTTTGGTTGAGTACACAAGTAAACATAAAAACAATCCCTGGATTTCTAAAGGTTGTTCCTGTTGTGGAAGTCAGGTGTAAGGAGGTGTTGATATTGTGGTCACCTTCGGTCTGTCTGATCGTGCTTTGAATTTCAAAAATGACCCAGTTTCCACAAATTGCCGCGTCACACAGTGCCCCCATAGAAACTTTCAGTCTCGCCATTATTTGAAGCCTGGAGAGTCTCCATTGTTGGAATAACAATTTAACATCTGACACTTTGACTTAGTCCTGATGTCTTGTTTCCCTCTGCTGCTGAGCCAACAAACCTTTATAGTCAGTGAACAATGACTGCAGGGTGATTTACTTGAAACAAGAATCTAATGAGCTGATCACATCCAGTCGAGTGTCCTGTTAATGTTGCTTCAGTGGAGCTGACACAATCTGAGGTAATCCTGACCTTTTGTACAAAGGAGTGAACGTAGTCAATGCCACAGATGTGCTTCAGTTTGACTGCTGACCTAGAAATGTTGCAGTTTCCTCTTAATCTTAATAAATTTTGTATTATTTGTAGACCAATAGCATATAATGTAGTGGCTTACCGATTCATCCACAGAAGGAATATAAAATAGGTTATAACTAGAAGTAGTGTGTCTCCTTTACTCAGCTGTTCCCTCTTCATCAAACACTTGTTATTGGCTTTTTCTGGGACATAGGCACTGGATCCTAGAAAGTGCTTTTGCTTTTAGTTGTATATTTTAGTGTTTATTGCTAATTGTAATTTTGATTTACAAGTGTAGCACCCCACACATGCAGTCACCCCACACTGTCAGTCTGCACTCAAAATAAAAAAGATAAGGAAGAGGAGGAAAGGTCAGCTGTCTTCATTCCTGTATTAGAAGACTCTCCTTGCTGCCAGCTGCTGTCACACTTTACCCTTTAGACCCTCTAGATATAGTGTGTGTGTGTGTGTGTGTGTGTGTGTGTGTCTCTACACACCTTCCCTGAGGCGAAATAGCTACAGTATGTTTCTTGGTCTTTCTATAAATATTCATAGTTCGGACTACTTCAACACGTCTATCCTGTCTCCCTCTCCTCTTGTCTTCTGTTATAAAGATTTTCTTACACATACATGCAGTCGACTCCAAGCTGCATGTGTTCATTCATCCCTCCAGTCACCAGTCTAAATCCCAGCTTCTCTCTGTGTCTCCTTCCAGGATCCCTCATTCTCACTCCTGCTTCACGATAAGCTTCAGGTGCCCAACAGCTCTCGGCGGGCGTGGAACGAACGTGACAGTCGCTGTGATGTCTGCGCCACTCATCTTACTCAACTCAAGCAAGAAGCTGTGCGCATGGTCCTGACTCTCGACCAGTGGGACTTGTCTCCCCCTTCCTCCCCTCCGGCCCTAATTGGACAATATGGATCTCAAGGACCTCTGGGTCCAGTGGGAGCAGCGGGAGCAGCAGGAGGTCCCGTGTCGCGGGATTGGCCTCCCCCTTTCCTTCCCTCTTCCTCATCGGCTGCTGCTGCTGCTGCTGCTGTTTCACACCCTCCTCACCCGTCCTCCCATTCCCCTTCACCAAGCCCCAGCCAGACTCCAACGCCCAGCCCAAGTCATGCACCCTCCAACCCCAGCCATGGGAGTCCTTCAGCAGGGCAAACATCCAGCTGTGCTCCAGCAAACCCACAATCTCAAGGCGCAGGGCACAGACTGGGGACCAAGCCCAGCTCCCTGGGTCTCGGAGGAGGGGTGGACAGGAGGAACGGGTCCCCCGGTTCAGGAAAAGTAGGTGGTGCCCAACAACAATCAGTGACTGGAGTAAACAGCCCCAGCAATAATGGTGGTAACAGCAGTAATAACGGGAGCGGAGCAGTTCTGAGTACAGCAGCTCTGCAGGCACATCAGCACCTGAACCGAACCAACGGAGGAGTCACACTATATCCCTATCAGGTAAGCTTCCTGTGTGTGTGTGTGTGTGTGTGTGTGTACCTTGCATTCACACAGCAACTTTTCCCACATAGACATTGTAAATATTACCATGGAAACTGACTTGGTGACACTAAGACCTCAATATTTTCTAAAAGAGCTTTTTAAACTGCACATCCTCCTGAGGTGTGTACAGGAGAGATGTGACACTGTGTGATGTGAAAGGCAATTAAAATCTTTAAAACCATTCACACTGAATTGCTGCTATTTGTCAAAATTCACAGCTATGTTTAGTGAAGACAGTCAGATCTGACCACACTGACACACTGTGGTGTCCATCACAAATGAACTTAAACCTTAGCTTTCACTAATTAAAACTTGAGAACTTAACAATATCTAATTGTAGCAGCACAGACAAGTAAGAGGAGGTGCTGCCATAGTGCTTTACACAACATTATTTGCTCCTCAAGAGTGAAAATACTAGTTTTGCAAATCCTAAAACTGCAAAAACACATTGTGAAGTTTGCTTTGCACCAAACCAGAGACAGCACATGACAAAGATTTTTTTGAGGATGTAATAACCGTTTCTCTGAAAAAAATGTTCTTGGGTTTGATGTTGAGAATCAAGTTAGCACAAACCTTTAAAGAGACTCAGATGGAACCAGGAGATAAAAGAAAATGTTTTAGGAGGAGACGGGAAGAGAGGGAGTGTGAGTGGAGTCGAGAGGAGGATGGTAGGAGGGAGAAAACGCCTGAGGAGACGACTGGTCCAGAGGTGTATGGAGGGAGGCAGGAGAGCTGAGACTCCAGGGGAGATCCAGAGGTGTGTATGTGTGTGTGTGTGTGTGTGTGTGTGTGTGTGTGTGCGCTAACATGGGTGTATGAACGTGTTCTACAGATGTAATAATTCATACAGTGATAATTAGGACTCCGGGGACTCTATGTCACACACCCCCAGTACCCCTTCACTCCTTCACTCTCACTCACTCGTTGTTTCACACACACTTATTTCTTATGCCTCTTTCTTTCCTTCTCGCCTGATATTTCTCCTGTCTTTCTCACACTTTGTCTGCTTCATATTCACCCACTCCTCCAGCTTGCTGTTACCCCATCTGTCTTAATATTTTCTCTCAGCCCATGACTGGAATCAGATACAGAGGTGTGGAGCTGGAAACTGCAGTGTCTGGAATTGTTTCGTTATCTTGTCCTACTGGTCAGAAATTAATTAGGCCTCAGAGCCTTTATGTACTCGGGCCTGTCCCTGTGGAAATTAAGGTGAAATAATTCAGTTGTGTTATTTCCTTGCCAAATTTCAGTTTATCAGAAAACAAAGAATGTTTGTTTTCCAGTTTTATACGTTGTTTTTCCTTTGTAATGTTTCCTTTGATGTTATCTTTGAGTCTAGATGACTTAGGCAGCATGAAAGAAAGTGTAGCGGCTTCAAAATTGCTTTATTTTGCGTATTAGTGTGAGTGTCATTTGCATGCGCACAGGCTTTTACTCATGCACCAAATGTATATGTGTGTGTGTGTCTGTGTGTAGGCAGAGTTTTGTGTACAAATGGTGTGTGCACATCTTGCTCAGTATCTGTGTTTGAAACTAGTAACATGCTACTGAGCCTTTGTGGTTCTGCTGTGACTTTGACAGTAATGGTGTTTCAGCAGGAAAGGAGAAGCCGGCAGATAATAAATCATCCATCGTTTTGGCAGAAAGCGAAGGGGGAGGAGCCGAGTGGAGAGACGATCAAAAAATGGAAATTGGAAGTAAAGATGAGGAAATGAAGAGCGATTTGTTCATAAGAGAAGGAGGATGAAGAAAATGCTTACAAGAAGCGTAAGAAATAATACAGCCTGAGTTTGGCACCTAATCATCAGTATCTTTTGACGATGTTCACTCTCAGACATCAGTGTGAACAGGGAGAGTGCTGAGATGTCCAGGAAATTTGAAAAAGCAGAACGAGGGCTTGTTGATCCAGCATCAGTGGAGCTTTCAAAGGGTCTTACAATGGCAGATGATTGAACGCAGGCCAAATGAGAAATATCCTCCAACATGTTCACGCTCTTCTGCAAAGTGAAAGAGAAAAACAAGTGGATTGACAGCAGGGGAAGTAAGAGATTCAAGTTTAAATGCTGCAGCACAAATCAGGATGTCTGGGATACGTGTGTTGTTCTTCAGAAACACTACCAACAGCAGCACATTAAAAATAACTATTGGTTTGATTAATTTTAATGATTCAAATGATGAGTAAAGTCAGCAGTCAGAGGTAGCACAAGAGGAGATGCAGAGGAGAGCTGAGAGAGGGAGGCCTCCAGTCTGCAGCGTAGATTAAAAACCTGCTGGGTCAGCAGTCTGAGAGGAGACAACCTCCATATTTTATCTTATATGGACTTTTTCTTTTGGTCCAACGGAGAGAAACACGGATTCATTGAGCTATTAAGTTCATATACAAACGTACGATTGTGACGTAGTAGCCACCGGACATTTTCAAATTCTAAATACTTTCATATTAAAGTCTTGGTAAATGGTAAATGGAGTACATTTACATATACAGCGCTTTCATGACCTAGGTCCCAATGCGCTTTACAAGGCAACTTATTCACCCATTCACACACCAATGGCTACCGATGCTATACAATGGCTGCCATGCAAGGCGCTAGTCACCATTGGGAGCAACTTGGGGTTCAGTGTCTTGCCAGGACACTTCGACATGTGGACAGGAGGAGCTGGGGATCGAACCCACAACCTTCTTCTTCTGTGATTATTACACATTCAGTGGTGGCACTAATTGTCAGAAGCTGTAATTGATCCATATCAGTTACTGGTTTGCTCTATAGGCCTTGTTATGGATGGCAGTGATAGTGTAGAGTGGATTGATGTCCCTCTCACTCTCTGGTATTAGAAAACAAATCTAATATTGCCTCTTTGCTCTTGCTCCATCCTTCAAGCAGCTAATTGAAAACAGGTTTATATAATGTGGTGTGTGCCTGTGTGTGTGTGTGTTTGTTTGAGTGTGACTTCAACATTATGTTACATTAGCTTCCCTAATTTTCCATCGTTGAGCCTGTTTGTGTGTTACTGTTTATTTCCCCCGAGAGGAACAAGATGTAAAAAAACAACCACATGCACACATATCATGTTTTGTATAAGCTGCTAAAAACTGCACCACTGAGCTGGATTTCCTGCAGGGCTCATTAGGGAGCAGTGGCAACCTGAAAGTTTGATCCCTGGACCGACAGAATAAATCTGGACGGGGGGAGAGAAAAGCCAGAGCTTGTCCCGTCCTCATTACCACCACTGTAGTGCCCTTGAGCAGCACCCTTAACCCTCAGTGTAAAATAAGATCCTGATAAGAGTAAGCATGTGCAGCCAAAAGCCTTCATGTGTGTCAACAAGCATGTTGCTGAAGGAAGTGAAAGGGAACATAAATAAAATTAAATTTCTTCCTCCCATTATTTTCTTTCTTGTTCTCTTTGAACTCATTTTCATGTATTTTGGCATATGCAGCCCTGAGGCTCATTGTAATGTAATAACATGATATATCACATATGTTGAATCAGATTTTGTTTCCAATCACACCTTCGCTCTCCCTCCCTCTCTCCTTCTTTATTTGATTGATATAAATAGTTACAGTATATATAGATTTTACTCCCAGCCTTCATGTTTTTGTCTCCTTGACTCTGCTGTCCCAGTATTTCATTTCCTTTTGTTGTCTACTTTTCATGACTGTTTTCTGTGTCCTACAACCTTCATTGCTTTTCTCCCCTCCCACACACACACACACACACACACACACACACACACATTTCTGTAACTCTATCACCAATGTGGAATAAATAAACATCTGTCTTAATTTCCTCATTTTTTTGCACTTCTCTCCCTCTTTCTTCCTTCCTCCAGTCAACTGCAGTAAGCATTTAGATTGTTTTACAGATTGTGTTTATTCCCTTGAATCAAAAAGCAGCCAGGACCACACACATGCATGGACACACAAACACATAATTCCTATTTTCACCCTTTTCACACAAAACCTGAAATTTCAGTCACAAATTCTTTGTTGGCTTCCTGTAGCATGTGGAGGAATAAAGTAAATGTAAGAGAGACAGATGAGGGAGGTGAATGCTGGGGAAATGGCTTGTGTGTTGTAATGAAGATGAATGATCCGGCTTTTACTGTTTTCTAAGGGCAGTGAAACAGATATGTGGATAAGTGATGTAGTGCAGAGGAAGAGGGTGAGAGTGACAGAATAAGTGTGTAAGTGTTTTTTTTTTCCCACCTTGTCATTTTGTGGAAATGTGATATCGCATCCATCAAAGCTGCACAATAACAGATATAATCTCACGACTGTGTTGTGTGAAAACATGGTCAGAGGCTGTGTTGTTATTGATTTGCTGCATTATTTTCACTACATTTGGCTGTGGTGTTCTCCTCTGTCATCTCTATTTGTCCTGTTATTATCTCTATCCTTTGCTCTGCTGCTGTGACCTAATATCCCCATAGGGAACATTAAAGTTTCATTCAATGTAGTATAACCTAATTTATTGTAACATATAGCGACAGTCATTTTGCCTTTATGTCCTGTGGGAAAATATGAATGGAACAAGTGTAATGACCTCATGAGAGCAAACAAAAACATAATTTACTTTAATGAGTGCATTATCCAAAATGCTACTTTAGCAATCTATGCAAATGCGCTGCCAGGTGACCATCAATTTCCTGTAAGCACGGTTCAGATGTAGAGCTAATTTGGCAGCTCTCATGCAATGGCTGTTTTAATGAGAGGAGTGAGACACCAATCATAACACTGACAGAGGAGCACAGCAAACTCAGGTTTCATATTTTAAAAGTGATGGCTGTAGGCTGTTCCTGCATGTTAGTCAGGTCTGCCCACACACTGTGAAACGAATGGACAAAGCTTACGCGACGTCACCTGTTGGTTTGTGGACTTTTTGAAGCCAGGAGATCGTCATGTGAACGTCGCCATGTTGGTTGTTTGGAGCCAGAAGTGACCAGATTTGTATATGAAGGGAGGAGTGAGGGGGCGGGTCTGACACTTGAATCTGAGGTCACTGCCCAATGTGTCTTTGTCTGACTGGACTTCAGAGCTGCTCTCACTGGGTGCCAGACCTGTCAATCAATCTAACTACACTCCTAAATATTCCTTTTTTGAAGCCTAATATCAATATCTACTTAATGATGTTTTTTCCAGATGAACCAGATCACTGAGAAGAGTTGACTTTAGTTAATGACATCAGAACGACTCGTGGGAAAAATGTATTGACTGAGTGTTTCATGATTGAAGATGATTTTTTAATTGATGTCAAATGGAGCCAGCATCTTGAGAGCCTGAGTATTTTATTCAACTGATCTGCTCACAGGCCAAATTTTCAGTTTGCAAAACCTGCACAATACCTGCGCAGGGGCGGCTGTGGCTCAGGTGGTAGAGTGGGTCTACTGTCAATCATAGGGTCATGGGTTCGATCCCCGGCTCCTCCTGTCAAAGTGTCCTTGGGCAAGACACTGAACCCTAAGTTGGTTAGCATTGGTAGCCATTGATGTGTGTGAATGGGTGAATGAGTTGCCTTGTAAAGTGCCTTGGGACCTAGCTAAGGTCATGAAACTGCTATATAAATGTACTCCATTTACCAAATTGACAAACCGGTTGTTTTCCACTGCATTTGTGTTGAGTTAACCACACAAACATAGTGGCGAGGGTAACAACATTTTACTGGATTTAGTTCATAGCTTTACTGTGAAGCTAACTGTCTAGTCTCACTGAGCTGCTAGTAGCTTAGTCTCATGCAGGGACAACAGATTATAAAGTGTCTGTGTCCATCCAGTCCCAGCAGTCTGAACCACAGCACTGATGCTCATGGTCACATATTATCCAACCACCTTTGCTCCAGTTTTTAGTGAACATAATAACCTTCTGTGGGGTTTCTTTATTACGACTACTTTTCATTACCATTCATCAGAATTTATGAGTAACCACTACAATGCACAAGTATTCCTGCTGCTTGCTGGACCTTTAATTCTATATGTTCACGACTCCTTTAATAATGCAGGGACAGCAGGCCAAGTCTGAGCATTTGAAATAGGTGTAAATGCACTGAGGAGTGTGGTATATAAACTATAGAGGCATCTCATTTACAATAGGTAATTTATCAAGGCAGTGGGCGTCGTGCTCGGACCCCGGGAGCCCTCAGCAGTAAATATACGCATGGCGGAGCTGATTTACACACATACACACACACAGGTGCAGAGAAGTGCAGACACACGCACACACGAGGACACATACAGACATATTCACAATGGACGTACATTAACTGTGACAAAAGCTATAGTTCTTTTATTGGACAGTGTGGGTATGATTTAGGTGCTCTGCTGTCTGGCTGCAGGCAGCACATAAAGAACGATAATCAATAATCCATATCTGTGTCATGAGTGCTTCGCTACACACACGCAAACATGCATGCACACACAAACGCATAAACACATGCCCATACACACATGCATCTGTGGACAGTGACCAACTAATGCAGTACATGAAGGAGGTAACTGTATGGTATAAATGCCTCTTTGTGTGTGTGTGTGTGTGTGTGTGTGTGTGACAGAAACACAAGGGAGAAAAAAAAGAAATACAAGGGAGACTTATTATATCTGTCTGAAGCACTTCTGGCTGTAGTTTTTGATGGACACAACACACACAGCTCCAAACACCTCCCACACACACACTTACATTCATACAGATACACACTGTGCCTCAAACACAGGCCTCCGAGTCATAAACAACCAAACTTTAAAACTTTATCTCTCACTTTGTCTTTATTGACGTGACCTCAGATGAAATATTATATAACAGAGAAATATCTGATGTATCAAACCATCCTGTTACTAAGCTGTTAGCTTTGATGAAGATGTGTCAAATAAATGCAATCAATAGCTATGCTTCACTAATCTGATTAATTATTTGATACCTACAATTAAGATGAAGGGATTTCCACTCCCACACACACTAAGCACACACAAACATAAACACTCCACACTGCTATGACATGAAAATGACTATTTAAATGTTAATGATAAAACTGCCTGACTCTCATTTCAGTGATTAATTGAATTTGCAAGATTTTCATTTGCATTTAAAATCATCTTGCTGGAAAAAAAAGATTTACACTGATGTATATACAATGTGGACACGTCAATCAACAACTTATGAGTTTGTTTAAGAAGGTTCATGTACATACTAAAGAATCTGAGCTCAAATCACTGACTCGTAGAATAATGTACGGTACTTGGTGACCTCTGAATTTCCTAAGATGAACGTGTCCTGCTGCTGTATCCCATATCAATCCCTGATGTTTTAAAAGCGTAGAAGCAAAATAAAACATTTCCTTGACTGTATCTAGAAAGATTTCCTGCTGTACCAATTTGAAGCTTTGTGTACAGTGTATGTTTTTATCTTTTATCTATTTTTACTTGTGGTAATTTTCTTCTTTTTAAATATTTTATTAGAATAGAAAGACTGTGTTCTTCTTTGTCAATAATAACACTACGGCTAAATCAATCTGCTTTGGACAATAAAATAATTACCCTTTTCACATCAGATTATCAGATGCTGATGCTGTAAATGTGCGTGGATGTGCGTATCTTTAATTGGTTACATTGTTACAATAACCCCCAGCTAAACTGTCAAGCGATAGCAGCAAATAGGAAACTACTGCGGGCATTTCCCTCACCCAACAAAAACAATAAAAATATTTGATGCATCACACATGTTGATACACTTTATGGTCCAGCTGCTCCTTCATGCTATGGGTTCAATGAAACAATAATATTATTATTACAGTGTTATAAGTTCAAAGGTTTTGTTTTTGTCCCCAGTCTATTTCTTCACTGAATAAAGTTTAATAAAGCCCAAATGCCATGAGTGATGATCTAATAACAAGGAACAAGTTGGCTTAGGATTGCAGAGTAACGTGACGGAGAGAATGAAAGCAGATAAGTTGGGATCATTAATAAATCCAGGTGGACATGAAGAGGGCAGGGAGGTGAAGAGAGGGACTCCAAGAAGAGGGAGGGCTTCCTGTTTGTTTGTTTGTTTGTTTGTGTCGATCTGGGACCCACACAACATTCTGCTGCTGGTTCTCTGTGATCACTAGAGAGCTTATCTGCTGTCGGTCTGCCAAGGAAAACACACACACACACACACACACACACACACAGACAGTGCATTAGTTGTTGTTTTGATAATAATTTCTTTACCAAAGGTTTAACTATTACAAATATGATACACAGATACACATGTGAAACAACAGGGAGCATTTGAGCTTTGAAAGACTTTTGGAGAATGAATCAGAAAACACAAGTGAGTGGACAGAAAGTAAATGATCCTTTAACAGGAAACAAAATGGGTGTGGGGAAATCAGACTGTGTTTTCTTATCTGACCGTCTGGAAAAGACGAGGGCAGAAGTTGGCATGATCAAAGTAAACAGAAGGAAATCACATGTGTCTGGGGAGAGAGGAGCAGTGAGGATGATGGAGTGTAACTTTGTTGCGTTCTGTCTTTCTTTCCTTTCATCCATTCTCTTCTTCTTGTATCTCTCACTGTGTTTTTGATGGGACTTTTTATTTATATATAATCTATATCAGATTCGACTGTTAAAAGCAGAACATAGACATAGAAAACACATGACTCCAGGTGACATCACTTTGAGCCTCTCTGACCTGTCATCCAGCTGTTGAACATATGAAATGTGTGTGTGCTCTGTGGACCAATCAAATTGGGTGTATAAAAAATTTCAGCAAAACTCACTATTAAAATTTGAAAAACTAATTATTCCTACATCGTGCTTCATTGTTCAGTTGAATGTCAGTCTGTGGGCCATGTGGATCTCTCTAGTCTTTGTGAATTGTGGTAACAATGTTCTGTTTCTGTCTCTTCAGATCTCCCAGATGATCTCCGAGGCCTCCAGAGAAGGGATGACTGAAGCTGCCCAGAACCGCTACAACACACACTCTCCCTCACACACAAGTTCATCATCATCACATACAAACTCTCCGTCTCACACTGCAGCTGTCACCACCACAGCTCCGACCGCCACCTCTGCTGCTGCCTCTTTCTTTGCCAGGTAGGTTGTTCTCACATTACAATACCATGGACTGAACAACATCCTGCTCAGGAGGATCAGCAGGTTCTGACCTTCTCTTTATCTCATCTGTCTGAAAACTACAGTGGGACTGAACAGGACAAAAAGATCTAGTAACTGCTCATAACTAGAAAATGAATCTTCTTTAAACTAATTGCAACACTGTGATTAATGCTATTTAATCTCACAAGGATTACTTCCTCAGGATTCGATGGGTTGTATTACAGAGAATATGGTAATTTTATTTAAAAGATGGATATGACAAGCATCTTATGAGGACATTTGTGTAAGATTAATCACAGTTCATCCTGACTTTAAAAGCTTATTCCTAATGAGTCCGACAAAGAAGAAATAATGCAAGTGTGGACTTAATAAAAAAAGAAATTACTTTTAAATATTGTTCATAAATGTATTTATTTCTTGTGTATAAATCAACTATCCAGTCATCAGCCATTGTTGAACTGTGTAATCAAATCTATAGAAATGCAGAGCAGCACAACATACATAGGACACGGGTAATATGGGTAAATTATTGATGAAACAACATTCAGGCTCAAAATGAGTGAGTGAATTATTAATGAGTGACACCAGACTATGAGTGTGTCACAGTGTCTGAAGCATTGCTGAGATGTTGCACCTAATGAGCTTCTTTACATCACATTTTAAATGACACTGTTAGCGTTTCTTCTCACTTTCACACCTCTTCTCTTCCCTCCTGTCAATCTGCGGATAATGAAATGTGTGTGTGTGTTTGTTATATATAACCCTCGTGCTCCAGGGTAGCAGACATGACGCTGTCTGTCTTTCAAAGCACCAGCAACCTGGCGCAACTCGTAAATTGTGTGGGAACACACACAAATACATGTGCACACACTCTCTCCTTCCCTGACCTCCTGAACAGCCAGGTATCAAGGCCATTTTACACAAACACACACATCTGGTTGACATGCCAAACATACAGCCAGCTGTCTTTGGACAATTTATGAGCATGAACCCTGTCAGTGAAAGACCCCGGCTTGTTTAATGGTGCAGGTGTCACTGTGTATAGATATGTGTCTCTGCATGTGTCCAGCTCTTTAGTCTCGTCCTCCTGTTTTAGGCTTTTCAGTCAGTGTGTCTGTTTTTCTTTTCAATACTCACCAACGTTAGATTACCTTTATGTTTGCTGCTGTTTGTGATTTCGGTTTAATTGTCCAAAATAAAACACCCAGTGCACTCTGTCACCTTTCATTTTTAACTAAATGCAGCCATGCAGTTCTGGTAAATCCTCTGTCTGTCTTGGTCTTTACTCCCAGACGTGGCCTGCATACAGACACTCTTATCACACAGACACACACACACACACACACACACACACCATCTTCCTTTTGCTTACTGTCTGCACACAGCAAAACCCTCATGTCCACTCCATCTCCTTTCACCTGATCCCTTTTATTCTTTCTTCCTCCTCATCCTCCTCTCTCTATCCCCTCTCTGTATCCCACCTTTCATTCTCCTCTCCTGTTTTCATTTAATGACTTTCTCTCTTCTGCCTATTTCCAACAATTTCTCAGTTTCCACACTGACCTTTCCTTTACCTCTGCTAATGTGCATGTGAGTAATATCTTTCATTAGTACCAATCCGTCTGTGAATATGTCACACTCGCACAGTAGCGCTACATCTTCCCTGTGCTGCAGTGGCCCTCTGGGGACGCTGGGCTATAGGATAAAGACATGCTGTGGTGTGTGCATGCTCCTGCTCACTGGGGGGAAGGGAGTTCCTATCAGTGCTGGAATTTTTTACTGCATGCTCCAAGGATTGGATCTTTGGGGATTC
>OOFC01000236.1:6231-20700 GCA_900323345.1 Pseudochromis fuscus
GGGTGCTTTGCTGTTTCATTTAATGTAAATATTAAATTGTAACACGTCTTGTAACTGTGGGTCGGGAGTGTAGTGCAGTGACGAGTACAGTGTTTTCTCCCAGGTGTAGTAAAGTATAAAGTAGGATGCCATGGAAATATCAAGTCATTAAGTTGGACACATACGGTGAACACATGTTAATTCAAAACTGTGCTTTATTACTTCACAGAAAGGTGAAAGCAAAGAGGACAGCGATGGCTGAGACTGTGTCTTGGTAATCCTTCACTTTCAGTCTGCCAGCTCTCCCACCATCATCACTGCAGCACAGAGCAGCTGCCACAGGAGGGAGCCACAATCAGGGCAGTCAGCTGTTCCTGAAAGTGCGGCTGAAACATGGAGCTGCCAGAGGAGATTAAGCAACTGCAGAGAAACCCAGGTGATGAGCGAGGCCTTTTACATTCACCACTTCTGCATCCTGTGTGTTTTTCTGTTGACTGATCAATTCAATTAAATCTTTCCACATCTGCAGGTGACGGTCACCAGGAGAGAGGCATCAACAATGTTCTGCTGTTCAAACCAAGAACTGGGTCAATACTGGACTAAATACATGCTGGGTTCATTCAACCCAGTAAAATGGGCTGTTTTTATCCAACAGGCTGGTTTTTACTCATATTTTGTAGTTTTTATCGAGCATTTCGTTTGGGTTTTTTCCCAGTATTTTGTTGTTGTTACCTAAAAAACAATTATTTTATACAAGTTTATCATTAAAAATGATCAAATGTTGGGTAAAAACAGTCCATTCTGCAGGATTAAATTAACCCAGCATGTAGTTTGTCAAAAATTGATCCACTTCTGAGTTAAAACAATCCAATATTTTTTAGTGTGTACGTATTCTGTTTTCTTTTCAGCTGACATGTTAATATTTATCCTCAAATGCATGTGTTTCTCTCTGTTTTATATCAGCTGTGTCACATCAGGTGTTCAGACCTGAAACTGAGTCTGCACCCTGATCGGTGTGTGAATTGCTGGAATTGTAACTGAACCGGCCGTAGAGGTCAGAATATATCAGGTCAGCAGCAAATGAAGTCTGATCACACCTGTCTGCTGTGATTTCACAGCACCTCCATCTGTCCAGCTCCCACTGAGGCCTGAGGCTGCAGCAGCTCTGTCCTTCCCTGTCAACAGCAGTCTGTACCCAAGTCCTGCTATATGTGAGATAATCTCTCGGGGTTTAGCTGGACCAAGAATCCACCTTAATGTCAGCTAAGCTCTTACCGTCCTTGAGTTTGATGGCTGTAAACAAGTGTTGCTGAGGGACTGCAGAAAATGATAATCAGGTTGTTTTTTTTTTTGATGAGTCAATGTATCCAGAGTTATGGCCGCAGGAGGTGAGCAAAAACTATGAAAAATCATCAAACACAATAAACACGTGTTTTATGTGTTTGTGTTTAAAAAGATTTGCTCAGCAGGCATAGGTTTTCATTTTTTGCCCTCATAGGAAATTTTAACATTTTTAAGATGATCTTTAATTTTATTCATAGTTTATTCTTTAAAAAAAATAAATAAATAAAAGACAGAAAAATCAAATGGCAAAAAAAAATGCCAGCTCAGATTGTTCATTTGACAGTAACATTGAGATGCTTCAGAACCCGAGGGGATTTGAAGCTGATTTAAGCAAAGAAGGCACAAGGATAACACTGGTTATCGCCTTATCAGCTAAGAGTTGAACCTGCCAATATACGGCAGCCCGGGGCACAGCCTGGCTGTAGTCAGCATCCTGAGAGGGACTAATGCAGCTGACATTTTTAGGTTTTACTCTGGAGTCCTCAGCAGCACTCAAAAATCCTCAGCAGTGCTCCAGAATACTCAGCAGCTCTTTCTCTGTGGTTATATATAGCCCATAGGCCCAGTTTGGTGCATTGTGTGACGGCGGTGGTTTTAGGCCTCAAGACAAATATGTGCACATTCACAATCACAGAAACACACGTTTTAAAAGACATATTTTTAATTTATTCAAAGGTTCAGCAATGTTTTTTTCTGCTTTACATGTGATATTTCTACTGTAGCCATTCCCCTCATGTTATATTTACCAGCACACATATCATATACTTATATTAACATTACCTGTACAAACTGCCCCAAAACTGGAAATTTAAAAACTCAAGCAAATAATTATCCTGAGACAAGTAAACAAGAAAAACAAGGTACTACCCTGAGTCTATAAACTCAGCCTCATCTCAAACTAAGAAAAGAGCCCTGAAGTATCACAGTGTTTCAGGACAATGGACAGAGAAACCTGCATATTCCTGGTACAGGAATTTATTGCCCAACTCCTCTAAATGTTCCTCCTTCATATGCAGCATTGAGCTGCACTCATCTCTCCCTCATCTTCCCAGGGCTAGAGTCTCCCTTTCTCACTAAGTCGAGCCTCATAGCACCAGTAGAGGGACTCAGTGAAGAGGTGTTCTTCATTTTTTAAAAATAATACTAAATTCTTTATTACTTACATCCTTTCTTCTCTCTGTGCATAGATATATATATATATTTCTTTATTTACAATACATACAATTGCATCAATTGCTTTTTTTTTTTCCTTTTTTTAGCTTTTTCATAAGACTAAAGTCTCAGGCAGATCGATAACCACTGAGACCTGTGACCAGCCTCAGTTTCAGGTTCAGGATCACAACAGCAAACACTACAATTATCTCTGCCACTGGTGTTTTAAAAGCACTTTTCATAAATCAATGCGGCCTCGTGATAGCTAAAGGGCTAGAAAGTGCTGTAAGGATTTTACAGTTACACGACTTACCAGAACTGAACCTCTTCAAGGTCCATAAAACCATTTTAATGTCTACATGTTTATTTTTCCGGTTTGTTTGAAGTACAATCTTAGTCATACAGTATCTCTGGCACAGTTAACTCACTGCTCTAACGCTAGTGTCATTAATGACCACTTTGTAAAACTTACCACTAGCTGTCACTTGTGGTCAATGTGGTTGTAAATCTACAAAATTAGATACACACATCTTCAAGAGAAGCCGTGATCCTGAGAGATGATGCTCAGTCATCTACATCATCACACCCTTCGTATTTTACTGAACGCTGCCTCACTGGCACGTGATCTCTAAACCATGAGCATCCTTACAAGAGAGGGTGGTACATCTCTCTCAACAAAGGTGCCGGCACTCGCCTCTCGTAAAACGTGATCCTTTTTTTTATTTTTTTACTTCGGTGTTATTGTGCATGTGACTGAGAAAACAGATTACTGGGAGATATTACTTGTGATTCATCTCAAACAATCACAGCAATATACATGTACCGGACTTCTTTTCATCATCACCTCCACCTCCACCCTCCTTTCTGTTGGGATCATTGAGCTCGTCAAACAGTCCAGTTTCAATCATCTCCTGCTGCCACTGAATGGGCACAGCACCTGTGCTGAACTCCTTAAAGAATTTGTCGTCCTTGGCGTCAAACTCGATGCCCTTGATCTCGGAGAACTCGGCAATGTCACCGGTGTCCTTGGCGTAGACAACATTGGGCTTGGGGACCCATGGGGGATCCACCAGCCCTGCCTCCAGGCGAGGGAAATTGATGGTCTTGAACCACTCGTGCTTCCTGGGGTCCTCCATGTTGTTCCTAATAAAAAGGAAATAAATAAACTTCCCTGTCAGAGTTTTAAAAATATAATGTCAAATTAAAATGGCTCAGGTTAAAGTTTTGAACCAGCTTTAAATAAAAAATAATAAAAACAAAAATTATTTTAAAAACATAAATAAATACTGCAAATAAGATGTATACAGGTACAATACGATGCAAAAGTCTAAATCATCAAAACCACTGTGTGCTCTTACTTCATGCCCAGGCGCTCCTCGATTTTTTTCTTGAGAAACTGCTGGATGATGTCCTTGGTGGGAGCATCGAAGAACTTGTGCTCCCACTTTGGCTCCTCGTTGATAATGCGGCGCTGCACCTCCTCCTTCTCCACCTTCTCCTTTTTGCTCTCGGGCCCTTTAAAAGGTGTGTAGCCGGCCACCATCTCATAGATACTGCAGCCCAGGGCCCACCAGTCCACTGATGTCCTGTACGGGGTTTTGTTCAGGATCTCGGGGGCCATGTATGCTCCAGTACCGGCCTGGACGAGGGAGGCGGAGGAGGAGGGTTGGGAATAAGAAAGAAAGAAAGGTTGAGAGGACCAGAAAGATTATTGATAATGAATCACACCTGACATAACCTAATCAGATAACTTGAAGGCATGTTTTGTATGACTTGAAATGTTTGAGAACCTTTAACAACAAAACAACACTGACTGAAACTATATAGTCTCATAAGGCTTAGAACCTTACTCCTTAAAGAAGTAGGTAACTGAAAACCTTGATCCGGTATTTGCATCTTCTCTCGTCGGCTTTTATAATTTCCTCTTTCCCTCACTTTCTCCCAGCTCTTATGCCCTCCACTTCCCTGTATGACCTCATCTGCAACCTCGGACCAGGAGCTTAATCCTAATGCTAAGCCTACTACCTGTCAAGAGTGGTGTGTGTCTACACATTGACAGAGTAGTCCAGCCTCTTATATAAAGGCTGGCCATTTCTGGATGCTACAGCCACCAGCAGAAATACATCCAGACAGCACGTAGCCGTCACTGTAATGTAGAACAGAGAGCTTACTATTGACCACTGAAAGTAAGTCATGAGGACTACAGGACACAGTCCTTACAGCTGATGACCTGAGCTCAAACTATTGATGTTTTGCATTGATAAAGGCAGCAGAGTGCAGAGCTGGCACATTGTCCCTGTTCCTCCGAGTGCTCCACCCACAGTCCAAAGACAGGCAGGTCACCTGAGCTGGTCGCTCTAAATTGTTGCCTGTTACGTGTCTGCCCTGTGATTGTCTGGCAGCCTGTACACAGTGTTCCCTTGCTCTCAGCTCTGATTAGCTGTGACGCTTAAAAAAAATATCCAATAGATGGATGACTCTCTGCTGTTATTATCATTAGTGATTGTGACCAAACAACGTGACGTGACCCCAGCCACAGATCCACAAACATGCTCACAGAGACCCCTGTGATTAATTAGTGACGGCATGATGCTACCATGCCACAGAACAAATTCAAACATGATTAAATGTCAAATATTTCTTCCTAATTTTCTACAACCTCGACACCCGACATGCAAATCTATTGAACCCTTGCATTATCTCCCCCCAGCAGTGTTTTGGTTGTGTATATTAAGAAACCTTCTTTAATGTCTGACCTTTAAAGCCATAAATAGACCTTAGAGTGAATCGGATTTTAGTAGTTTCGAGGAACACGTCTGTTTTTCAGCCAGGATAAAGTTACCTCGTTTGCAAACTATCATGTCTAAACATATTCAACATAAGTTTTACCTGGATCTGTCAATCTAATCAGGGACAGACTTGTGTAATGCCCACTAAGAGGATTAGGGGCCCAAAGCCAGCCTTGCCTGTAGGAGGTTACCC
The DNA here is from genome assembly GCA_900323345.1 of Pseudochromis fuscus. NCBI lineage: Eukaryota > Metazoa > Chordata > Actinopteri > Pseudochromidae > Pseudochromis > Pseudochromis fuscus. Next base: position 11,689 of record OOFC01000236.1, read on the forward strand.
CAGTCACTTTGGCTGGCTGAGGAGCATCAGAGTATTGGATAATGAGCTTACTGGACTTTCATAGAGCCAGGAGCTTACTCTTTGCTTCTGAAAGCAAGTCCTGCAGAAGCCCTCCAGCAAAAATCTTAATTTTTTTCCTCCAGTTCAGTAGGTTTGTACAGGTGAGGTGAAATCTACTGTACATCTTTTGAAACAGCAAGGGAAGAAATAAAACTTTGGGTTATTCTCAGATTCTTCTATTTATAATTTTATAAGGGTGTATTAATTAATACCCCATCTGTTTCTGTCAAACTGTCACCTGACTGTTATTAATTGCTTTAATTATTACATTTTTACTTTTACAGCTCAGTGATTGATCTGACAGGCTGTCATGTTGTTCTATCACACTCACTTTTTGTTGTCACTTAGTTCAGCTATGGTGGTGTAATACCATCCATGTGTTCATTTTTCAAAAATATGAAAAAGTCCAGGCTACTGCTTCATAAAGTGTTGGAGGACAACACTGCAGCAGAGCTGAGGCAGCTTCTCTTAAGGAAAAAGAAATAACTAAATCTCTGCCGCCACATTTCTCAGCTTCTTACAAGCGTCGGACCTCCAAGGTCTCTAACGTAGCCCCCGGAAAAAATGGTGGCCTATAAATGGCTGTGCTATAATCTGACCACTAAAGGATCGAATGAGTTATATAATGGATTCAGAGACGCTCGTTGCACAGATCTTTAAACAAACCAGTAATCCCTGTCCGGATTTAAAGCGAAAACCCCACCAACACTGACAGTCTGTCCAGAACCTGAGATCAGCCTCCACCTTCGCCTTCAGATACGTGAGCACAGACAGGGAGGAAATGTAGAGGAGGTACAACGACCACTGGCCCCTGTGCTTTTTTTAGTTTGTGTGTATATGTATGGTTAAGAGGATGAGCTGACTAAAACATTGCTGATTTTAAAATCTGCTGCACCCAACAGAATCAAGAGAGGACTGCTCTTGGTGTCTGCAACTTCAAAGAACAATAAATAAAAACACCCTTCAGGATAGACACTTTTCTTCATGATGTAAAATCTTAATGATTCCCATTGTTATTGCTGACATCTTCATGGTAGATCCTCTCATGTTAACAGATGCCTAATGGCTTCAGAATGAAAACCTGGTACACCTGGTGTCCCTTACTGTGTTTCAATGAGAATAGCTCTGCTGTGTGCACATCTACTCACCATCTGGGTGACGGTCTTCTCTGGAACAATCTCTATGGCTAGACCCAAATCTGAAAGTCGGCACTGGCCTTGGCTGTCCAGCAACACGTTCTCCGGCTTCATATCACGATATACAATATTCATTTCGTGCAGATGCAGAATGCCAGTGGTGATCTGCGCTGTGTAGTGGATGATGCGCTTCATTTCAATGCCCTTGTCCGCACCCTTGCCATCATAGCCGATGTTGTAAATGTGGTATTTGAGGTCTCCTCCATTCATCAGGGTCATGACAAGGCACAGGTGGGTCTTGGTGTCATACGCGTAGGCCAAGTTGACCAGAAACAGGCTGTTAACCTTCTCTAAGATCTTCTTCTCCAGCAGGGCCATCTTCTCACCTCCCTTCTTCTTCAGTCGTTTCTTACACAGCTTCTTGCAGGCATACATCTGGCCTGTGTTCTTCACCTGAACAGCGCACACCTGGAGAAAGACAAATTATTTTTCCATAACAAGAGCCGATTGAACTGAAGTCATTTATCCACAGAAACAAAGCATAGTCTCCTGGTACCAGGCTGACAGACAGACCTCCAGATGTCACATGGACTATTGAACTAAATTGGTCAAAAGACTAAAAAAAATAACCTAATTGCACAGAAAGCTTTGTTTAGGTGAAAAAATAAAGAAAAAAGGCCCCTGCTTTAATATGATCACAGTATATCAAACAAACTACTGACTGATACTTTAAAACATCCCATGTGTCATATTTTCACAATTGATTTTGTCACAAAGTAATTTTCTTCTAAGCCACCATGGTTTGTTAGCTTTGACTCAGTTTTTCATTTTCTGTTAAACCTATCACTGATACAGAGTCACTAGCAGGACTTACTTCAGGAAAATTGGTTCAAGAAGTCAACCTAGCTTGATCCTTGCCAGTTGTTTCTTGGCACTCGATTTGCCACCTGTCTCACTCACATCTTTAACTAAACGTTTCCTTCTTGTATCAATCAATAGACCTGACTAGATGTTTTCAACTGAATAAAGAAAGCTGCACTAGCAGTTAAGAAAAAGCTCATAACTTAGAAGAAAACTGTAATAGTCACAGCAGACTTACAGTAGCAACCCACCCTATTGTTTGAATTAACAATATGCTACATAGCTAGCAAGCTAGATAGGTAGAAAAACAGGGAGACAGATAAATAGTCATAATCTTTTATGTGTTTTTGATGTGTAAGCTATTTAATAAACATCATAGCAATCATCACATATTTATAAACTCCAGCTTGTTGCTGTGGAGCTTGACTCAGTAAAGAGGTTCCTCAAGGGCCAACTGTAGGGCCTCGGTATTTGCATTTGACTCTATAAGGTTATGCCACAACAAGATAACTGTGTTCCTTGGATTTTTAGTGGGTACCCCCCCATCAGTGTCACAGATGGTTTTACTTGACAAAATTAGCAATTTCCACATTTACCACTCATTGATGTAATTGCAAGGTAGTTGTTTTTGGGTTTTTGTTTTTTTTTTATTTAACCTTTAATGACCTTGAAACAATCTTGAGGTGAAGGCTTTTATATTTTTAGTTTCTGACTTGATCGTTTTTAAACGTTTTGCTTCAAATATCAGGAACATTTTAGAAAAACACATTTTTAATAAGATTTTAGAAAGTAACACTACTTTGTGAAACACAAGCCAATATTTATTTTTCTCAAACTTAAGTGGCTTGACTGTAATTTGTCATAACTCCAGCTTGGTGAAAGGTAAATCCTCAAGATTATTAATACACCTCTAGAGCTTCCTAAGAGTTAAACACAGACACATTTTTATACTCTATCATATTTTGGGAATCTGGTGAGACTCCTCCAACAAAGTCAGCGTTGAAAGATAAATTATTTGTAACACATACTTCAAAAGACTTTTCAAAAAATGATGTAAAAACATTCACAGGCTTACCTCTCCGAAGCCTCCTTTTCCCAGAGTCCTGAACTCATAGAAGTATTTGTCACTGACGGGCTGTTTCTCATACTCTTTCCATTGGAGGAATTTATCAAAGAATGGACTGGCCTGGTAGTCTGTGAAGGGTTTGCCTTTCAGAAAATCTCTTACACCTTCCTGGACCTTGTTTTTCATCACCTCGTCAAAGTTGGCATCTGTGACAGACTTGCATTTCTCAGCGAACTCCCCAGTTAGAAAGGACAGGAAGTTCTTGGAGTCAGCCTTGCAGTACTTGTTGATGATGTTTGTGCGGGCCTTGTCTTTCGTTGCACCTTCAGCCAGATCCCAGTCGTACAATTCATCCAAGAAGTCAGCTGCAAGCTTAAATTCAGCGTTACTTGCCAGGAACTCGCGGAAAAACTTTTTGCCAATGGGCTGCCTTTCACAAATCATTACAAAGTCCTTTTCGATGGCGGCTCGTACTGCAGCACATTGGTCAGGCTTGGGGAGAGACAAGCTGCGACGGCGCTTTTTCATCTCTTTGTCATCACCACCTTGGGCCTTCAGGTAGGCCGTGTTGGCCACCAGGTTATCCAGTCCACCTATGTCACACATCTTGACAGCTGTTTGTGGTCTGTCCCCCCTAAGTGACTGGGTTCTTCAGTGGCTGCCCACGGATGCCCTCTTACTTTCAGAAGCTGGGCGTCTGTGTGAGAGTGCAATTCGCTCCAGAGCCACCACGCAAATGAGCTCCTTAACCCAGCCTACCTGCAAACCTAAGACACACTGACACACCCTGTAATTACTCATTTAGAATTAAATACCAGGGAGGGATTTTGGCTTAAGGATCTTTGTGTGGTCTATTCAAGGATGCTGTGCACGGAAAGGGAATCGTAAGCGGGCTCTGTCCTAAGAGGCTTTGTGGCCCTCTATATTTGTTCATGGTATTCAGTTGTCTAACAGTGGTCCAGTGGGTTCAGTTGACTATGCATTTAATGGTGAAACAGATCAGAAACCAGCTGATCTTCAAAAATGTGTTAGAAGGTCTTCTTGTAAGCATTGTGGGAAATTCCAGCAAGACAAGTGTTTAGTTGGGTATTTACATATAACATTGTAACATAGAAAATAAGATTGAATTTTAAGCCTGAAGCACAATACTAATGAAATATTTTTACTCATGCTATGGCCCAATATTGTCATTTTCTTCTCCTTTCTCCTCCCCAATCTCAACAGAGCAGGTATTTCAGAGCTTACTCTTAATCCGTCTACTTCTTTCCCTACACTCTTACTCTCATAATCTACTCCCATTCATCATTTTACAATGACAACTACTATGAATATTTAAAAGAAAAATCTGCTTGACATTCTAACTATATTTTACTGGCAAAATTCAGTGTAAAGACCAACAATAAAGTGTAAGTAAACAGAAATTTAGCTGGAATACAGATGTTTAAGAGTTGGCGTGCTAATGTTTTGCAATTTGTTTGTTCTTTGATCAAAATGTTTAATCTATTCAGGTTATAAGTAAGGTTTTTATCATTGTAAGATTTATCCAAAACACTATTTTACATTTCGCTGACCTGAGTAGTTCTGAAGAAGGCGTGTGAACTAGTCTAACAACTACAAGACATGCTGAGATCTCTGCTGTGTTTTTAATCACTGCAAAATAATCCAAATAAAATGTTGGTACATGAGAGCGAAAGTACAAAAATGTGTTTGCTAAATGTATTAGTGATCACAGAACCCATGCAGTGCCGACTACAATAGCTGGTTTGTTCATTTTTAAGTAGTGTTAATCTGCTTATTTAGTGAATGAGCAACAGCCAAAAGTATTTTGCATAATTAAGAATATATTTATACATAAGTGAAAAACGTCTCCATCTTTCAAATGCCTTGGTAAGTGAAGTTGTACGTCAAGACTCAGCACAGGGTCTTCGGAGGATCAGTTCAACGTGGCACCAAAGCTTCTTTTTACTGGTTAATTTCTAAGAGGCCTGAGAAGTACGACCTTATTTAAGATTAAACCGAAGACTTGTCATACGGTTGATTTTACACACACACAGCAGAAGAAATGCCAAAAGAATTTAGGCAAACACAGGTATTTTTCTAATGGAGCTCCATTACTACCTGAAGATGTAGGCTAATTCCGTACGATAAACCTTGGATAATATTACCTAATCCTTTCTCAAATGGTCTCAAGCTGTCAGTGCCCTGCAGAAGATCAAGGGCTTTGCTTGCTGTCCAAGAGCCTCGGTCTCTGAAAGTTAAACTTACCAAAGGCCAGACAGACACACACACACACACACACACAGTAACCAGTGTTGAAGGAGAAAAAGTTACAGTAATCAATAAAACTAGATAATAATTTCCCGAGCAAAAGGTTCATTTCAATTGAATTTGTCCCCATAAAAACAGGAAAGCACTTCCTTCAGCTTACATGCTAATCGCTAATGTTTCATGGTTTAAAACTCAAAACACTGCAGAGAAAGACAGATCTTGCCAGGTAAAGACAACTTCCATAAATATCAAACATGTCAAATGCCAGAGGTAAATGGATCATAGTGTCAGCGAAGCACTTAAGCCTCCTGAGTGGATGAAAAAAGGCCGTGGTTTTCATCTTTTGCAGGTCAGGGAGGGGGGAGAGAGTTAAGCTGAGCGCTCTCACGTCATACAAAGGTTTCCCTTTTACCTTTTCTGTGTAACTGGTACAAAAGGCCAGGCAATTATTCATGCATTCATTACAAAGCATAATGCATGGATACACAAACTATTAGAAAAGCAAAATATTATGTGATTAGGTAACAAAGTGGTGACATCCAGGAATGAAAAAATGTATCAGACAAATTTCTCTAACTCTTCTTCTTTACTATGTTTCATTCAATATTTGATTTTGTTCATTTGAATTGATTGATCTTTGAACAGCCTTCTTCTTTAACCTTAGGACGATTAGCCAGGCCTGAGGATGGAGTAAAGGTTAAGATGAGCAGAGCATTCTCATCCTCTGTCCCACATGGTCCATTATGTGGTCTTTATGTGGTCTGACGCAATCCTCTTATGTCCTTTCTCAACCTGTCCACAGAAAGAGGCAGTGGGCAGCAAGCGTCTCCGGGGAGAAGTGGAAATTAAAAAGAAAAGGTCATGGATACAATAGCCAGGGGTTTTTCTTAAGAGTGTTTACAACCAGCTAAAATATTACAGCACTCAGACAAAGACCATACACGGCTGTAACATGTCTCAAGGACTCTGGTTTTTCTCAGAAAGCATCAAGAGAGGAATGTTGAAGTGCTGCATGAGATACAGGAGGAAATGAAATAAACACAGATGTAAGATACAGCAAGCAGATGGATGACATTACAAGCAGAAATAATAAAATCTCCAACTATGAAGTAGAGATAGCACTGACAAAAGTGTGACATTGACAAACCATCTGAACAGTCACATGAATATGCTGCATGAATATGGCCTGTATAGGTCAGTCATAGACTGTAAATAGACAAAGCAAGCAGGTCACCTCCTCTTTTCAGTGATCTGGTTCATCTGAAAATCATTTAATCACGATGTAGATATTAGACCCGCCCACTCACTCCTCACTCCATATCCAAATATGGTCACTTCTGCCACCAAACAACCAACATGGTTACGTTCAGATGCCAAACTCCTGTCTTCAATCTAATGGGTTTATAAAATATAAAAAATAGATAAGGCATATTTGCACTATTTTTATACTGTTTATGTACATATGTGTGTTTTTAGTTATTTGTTTCATGTTTGTGTGATTTCACTGCTAAACTGATTTTCACAGTTGGTGTTGACAGTGACAATAAATGATTCTTGATTCTTGATGGGTGATGTTGCTCATGCTTTGTCCATTCCTATATAGAGTCTATGGTAACAACTCAAACCTTGTGACTAAGTGCTCACAGCTGAACCTGACATAGGCCAAAATCCAGAGCACAACCTGTTGCAAAGCTTCAGTGGTGACCCTGAGCTAGAAAGCAAATCTGAGGTTGGGCCTTTCCTCTCATGCAGAGTGTTGTATGGGGAGAGGCTGCAGCCACATGTGGAGATTAAAATGTCTCCACATTCACCTCATCGAGGGGAAAACTGATGTTGTTTGCACATATGACCAATAAAGCAAATAAGACCAGGTGTAGAGGAGGGCTCACCCTGGTGATTTCACAGAAATCAGAAGACTTTAATCCTCATCCAGTCAAAGGACTGGAGCAGGTAGAGGTGTGCGATTGGAAGAAAAGAGCTCTCTAATCCAAAACTGGACAAAGACTGAGTCTTTAGTGAGCCAAATGTCAGCGTTTGACTTTGCTTCTGTTTTACCAGATCCGAGGTCACATGCTGAGCTGAATCCGCAGGTGAGGAGAGGACATGAGCTCACCATCGGATCATCATCTGGTGGCGAGTTGGCTCAGATCAGTCTGGCTCCCAATCGAGCAGAGTTGTGGAGTTTGGGATCTTGTTCAAAACTTACATTGTGGAAACTTTGTCTGAAAACTCTTGAGGTTTCTGATGACAACTGTCCAGCTAAAGAAGGATGCTGTCCACATCTGGTTATTACACAGAACACGAGATTCAGTAGGGAGGTATTGACGGGCCAAAAAAGCCAGTGAGTGAGCTGCAGATTTGAAAACATGGGCGTGGCAGGAGGCAGTGGACAACAACTTGGCCTTCTGTAATCACTGATCAATCTGTCAATAAAAGCACTGTGAGAGGCTCTTTAACTGACAGACATGACATCTAAAGACAAGACAGAGCCAAAAGGATATTCTGCAGCACAGACTAAGTACAAGTGGAAGTAGTGGGGAAGTGTCCCTTTAAGGAGACACAGTGCAGGCCAGTAGCACAGGTGTCTACCACTCACTTTCAGCTAATCCCTGCTCAAACACTCTCAAGCTCACAGAGTTCCTCCTAAAACCATCAAAGTTTCAAGCGCAGGCACCTTTATGATTTGAGGGAGTATTTGGGAAACTGATCAAGAGTCCAGTTTTGTTTGAATCTGTAATCAGTGTTTTTCTGTCGTTTCAGAAAATAGACCTCACAGTAAGACCGCCTTTGTTTTCACACAAGCAGAAACTCGAAATCTCTTCAAGAGCAGAAAGAAAATCCCTCCTACTGAAAATATTTGCAAACACCTTGAGCATGGCAACATAAAGTAAAATAAGACATGATGCTGAGCACAGAGCATTGGTACGACTGACACTAGCAGCTTGTGCCCCCTAGGGGACTTTCTCTTATGTGCACTCATCTTATAATCCTATCAAAACTTACAGACATTATCGGAGTCTTCTAGGAATCCAGATCATGATGTAACTGTTGAACCACTTGTAAATACGGATCTGAACACAGGTGTTAGGGCTCTTATGCCACAATGAAACAATCCTTCATTCATCCTAGACAGTGTGGACATTTAAAGCTCTTTTGTCAGACATACTCAGAGAGAGAAGGATGTGAACAGTTCATCAAGAGAACATCTTAAAATGGTGACAAACAAAGAAACCCTTTGGAAGTAAAGATACATATGTGGATTATAGGCTATTGTCTTTAATTAATGTGTTTAAATGGTGATTCACACAAAGCATTTTTATTTTGATTGATCGTTGTATTCACCCTTGTGATTTATGAACATAGTTAGGATATATTGTAGCCTATATTTAGATGTGTAATTATTGAATAGTACCTCCATAACCTTTGCATTATTTCAGTTATTTTGAAATGATATTTTGTCTCAGTAACTAAAAAATAAAAATCTTTAAGTGAAACAAAAAAAGATCTAAAAAAAAAAAAAAAAAAAAAAAAAAAAACATTTATAAAAAAAAAAAAAAAAAAAAAACCCAAAAACCTGATGGAGTAAGAAGCTTTGTATCTCCATGGACCATGTAATCAACT
>OOFC01000241.1:7670-20443 GCA_900323345.1 Pseudochromis fuscus
AATATGGTGACGGGAGCAACTGTGTTGCGAAGCTAACATGACACCCATTGGGTTGGTGGATTTGGATTTTGAAGTCAGAAGGGTGGCATTTGAATATCGCAATGTTGGTTTTTTTGGAGCTTGAAGTGACCATATTTGGTTGTGAAGGGAGGAGTTAAGGAGCCTTGAACCTGGGGACACTGTCCAATGTGTTTGAGACTTGAGCTCAGGTCTGGTCTCATTGGAAACCAACGCTGGAAATGCTAACTCGAAATAGTTATCTGGTGCCAACTCGTGCGCACAAGTTGGCATTTCTGGTATACAGAAGATGCTGAATTTCCCAGTTTACCTTAAGGGGGCATAACACCTGTGGATGGCGGTGTTCAGTAATTTTCAAGCTAATTAATGAACTGAAGATTTGAAAAAACTATGCACACTCTTCTGTATACCGGAAGTCCTATCTTGTGCGCACCAGATACCAACATTTTTTCTTTTTTTCCATCTCCACTTTTTCTTTTTTCTTCATGTCCATTTTGGTGCTCCATAGAAGTGAATTCAATTGGAGGCATACTTTTTTTGGAGCCAGCGTCTAGTGGCCATTGGGGGTATTGGACTTTTTTTTCTCCTCACTTCTAAGGGATGGCTGCTTCGTCCATTTCTAAATGCAGTATGTGGTTGTCCCAGAACTGTGAGGGTCCAGACTCCCTGGTTCACAACTGCGATTAGATTAGTAGAGTATCAGACGGATGCAGCTTAGTCAGAGAATCCTCTGCAGATAAATTGCTACTGGTTTTAGAGTGTTGATATTAAATAGGTTGATTGGTGATATGGTCACAGAGTAAAGTTAAATCAAATACCAGAAAGGTAGAACAGAAACATTTGGAGCTGCTCAGAAGGGTAGAGGTGAAGCCCAACATCCTCATTTTATCATGGCAGCTGTGTTGGGTCAAACTTCATGGCAGTAACAGCTGAAAGGGCAGCAGCACAGAGACGGTAACACTGCAGGTCAGGGGGTCAAATGGCCAGATGAGTGTAGTGATGACTGTATGCAGGTAAAGCTTATACATACCTCACCTCACCTCTGGGCTCTGAGTGCTTTACCTATAAATAGCCTAGGATGTGTACCAGTGCACATCTTGCAGTCAATCACGTCACAGTGTTTTCATGTAGCCCGTGGTGTTTATGCACACATACTTTTGTTCCCTCACTTAAGCCTTTAAGGCAGTGCCTCCTTCCAGGCAACAAGTACCCTGGAAACATGCCACCAAAGCCTGTGGAGAAGCGCACAGACAAATTACCTCTGATTACACGCTGACATGCTCTGTCATCAGGCCGTATTTCCAAAATGTTTAAGTAAGAATGCCTGAGTTTATACAATATTTCATTTTGTGTGTGTCTGTGTGTGTTTGTTGTCACCAGTTTACCTACTGAGAGTGCTGCCGTTGGCGAGAACTGTCAGCAGTGTGATGAACGCCTTCACCCTTCATACTGCAACAAACACCACATATTTATGAACCAAATGCCATGAACTGATGTCTGAATTCAACTTTAACTGCCAAAGGGATATGCTTAGTAAATAGCAGCAGCAAACATCTGGCCCTCTAATTTTAATTAGTCTCTGCTTTACAACTGGGCTTCGCTCTATGCTGTGTCAAAAAAAAATCCATTTAAAAAAAGGCCAAGAAATGTCTAAAGAGATCTCATCTGAGAGACGCTCAATTTTGAAATGAAGTCCAGGACAGGTAGAGAAGCCAATAGTTGGTATTTGATAGAGACAATGTAGCAGTGCAGTTGTTGGGATTTAAATATTTGTTTTATTGTTCACAGAGTTCTTTGAAACTTCGCTCTGATCTGCAAGCTGGAAAGTACAATTCTGATGCCTTTGAAATGATGGATGGTGTGTGCTGTTGTGGGAGATGTCTGATGTCTTATGGCTCGAGACTATCTTTTATCTTTTGGCATTTTTGCACACTAGTTCTTTTATATCAAGAGTAGTAGGATGAACTACTTTCTTCTAGTTTTCAATAAAGCAGATTTATGGCCTTTTTCCTTAAAGTGCAGCCCATGTAGGTCTTTACCAAAAAACATGTTAATGTAAGAAGGTGGTTGATGAGGCTCTTGTGAACAATGCAAAACAATAGTCATAATAACAATCCTCTTTTGTTATGTCTGCTAAGTTTCTGCTGTAGGGGTATATGGCAGCCACTTCCACTATAGGCATTGAACCCAGACCCTCTGATGGATATCGTGGGTGGTGGGCCCACATGGTCCTCCCAAGTTGCCTTTTTGGGAAGAGCCTTAAAGCTCGCCATTCACCAGTATGTCTACATCCCTACCCTCACCTATGGTTACAAACTTTGAGTAATGACAAAAGAATCGATAATGCTTATGTTTTTCCTTTGCCAGGTGGCAGACCTCAGTCTTCATGATAGGATGAGGAGTTCAGCCATTCAGAGTAGAGCTGCTGCTCCTCCACATTGAGAGGAACCAGTTGAGGGGGTTTGGCATCTGGTTAGGATGACTCCTGTTCACCTCTCGTTTGAGGTTTAGTCGGAACAGCCAATCAGGCGGAGACCCAGAAGTCGGCCCAGGACCCGCTGGACGGATTATGCTGTATCTCCCGTTTGGGCTGGGAGCGAGTGGGGATCCCCCAGGATGAGTTGACGGGGACAGGGATGTATGGGCTTCCCTGCTCACCCTGCTGCCACCCCGACCCTGATGGACAAGCAGTATACAAGATGTATGAATGTCTGCTCAGTAATACTCAATATGTACACTGTATATTTATAGAGATCTGTGATCTGACCTTTCAATCCTGTCTTTCACTTCACCAAGCGCATTGATTTACAGTATTTCTTCTTTGTGCAATAGATAATTGACTTTATTCACACCAGAAAAAAACAAAACAAAACAAAACTTGTTTTTCCATCAGTAACTGATACTTTGCCAGATCTGATTCACTGACAGATTTTTTTGTTTTTTCATACCAGGTCAAACACTGTGGACTAAGGAAATAAGAGGGAGAGTGAAATGAATAAACTAATTCTATTGCAAAAATTACTGTCTGGAAATCTTCTCCTTTTTTCAAATTATTGAAATAAAATAAATGTCCATTAACATTTGAAGAAAGTCTCATTTTCAATGTTTGCTGCAGGGGCTGTATTTATTTCTTTGGAATACAGAAATCTGCTCATATTTCTGCATTTATTCGAATACATTTTATAGAAATGAAGTGCATGCTTGTTAGATTGTGTCATTCAGTGATTCAATAGTTACAATGGTAAATGTAGGCGGACCACAGCCTCAGTTCAACAGACTGCAGCTTATACAGCTTATACAGAACACTGCTGAACTTTAATGCTGAACTTTACTAAAAAAAAAAAAAAGTGCAATATAATTTCATTTTTTCTCTGCCTTGTTATGAAAAGAAGTTTAGGTCCTGGTTTGTAAGAGTCTTTAGAGTGTACATTCATACAGGAAAACTGACTGACAACTCCAATCAGCTCTTCATTTTCTTTTTCTATTATTGAACTTTTATCTAATCAGGTGAGTCGAACTCAGCTTTTAATGTTTTTTATTTTTTTTCCAAGGGAGACCAGGCTGAGAGTCAGCGACACACAGAAAACAAAATACTTCATTGTATTATAATTGGGTATATTACACTCTCGAAAGCTACACAACAAGGCTCGGGACTAATGTGAAGCTTTCCTATGGAGCCAAAAGAGTGACAGTTAATTTTGGTGCTGGAAATAAAATCTGGCATTGAAACCAAAACTTGAAGTGAAGAGGGAAATATCAGCACTGAAACACTTGCATCGCAGTGGTACTGATATGAATTGGCTCTGAAAGTGAAATACAGGCATTAAATAAAATTACAGCCATCACTGAAATTTGTATTTTGTATAATTAGTCATTGTTTGACCATGAACAAACAATTTTATTCTTATTAGTATTTGTCTGTGCCAACAGATTCAGGGAGCAATTTTAGTATAATTTACTAAAAAACTAATTAGGTCTAAACTCCTGTATTTAAAGTTGTAATTTTCTTCTGTATTGCTGCAACACAAGTGTTTCAGTATTTTCAGTGTTTCCTTTTCCATTTCAGGTTCTGTTTTCAATGCCAAATTTTATTTTCACCACCAAAATTAAATGTCACACTTCTGCCAGCATATATATCCCACCTCATTACTTCGAAGATACCAACTTATCTCATCTACTTGTGGATGTCCAGGCAATGGTAATGCTTGCTATTACACCGTGGGCCTTCTCCAAAATGTCCGCCAAAATGGCTGCAATGACACTTTTAGTCTCCAGACGCCTTTGACAACAGGCTCAGACTTATTTCGACTGGCCTGCAGATGTAGTACATTCCTCCGTTTGGTATTATATTAAATATATTAGATCACTGCGACTGCAACCCTGGCTCTGAATTTCATAAGTACTGTCTATTTGACAAGTCTGTGCCCCTTCTCCTGCAGGTGTCCACTATTCTCTTTATTTCAAATCCTTCCTTGCTGCTTGACGCCCCAGGATACTAGTTATGGAGTTACAAATCCAGCACCTCTCACACTATTCCGGTAATCCATTTTGTCGGTGTGAAGAGCCTGACTGCTCCTCCACCTACCTACATTTACCTCTTATCTCCTTCTACCCTATCCTCCTCACCACGTCCTCCTCGGTCTGATTTTGTCGGCCTGTGTCTCCTCTACATGTCACACATCCTCACCAAATAGAGAAAAAAGGAAAAAACTCACTCAAGGCCACTCCACCTCTGTCACTCATTAACTACCGATCACTCCTACTATCTCTCCATTGGGTAGCTTCCAGTGCTGTAGTCACTAGATAGCAGGCCAGCAAGATCATTACAGCTATTTTTCCCCAATTCAATCCTGAATATCACAACAAAAGTGTGCCACACGTCTGGAAAACCATTTTTTGTACAAACACAATGGTCGTCTCCAGCAGTCTTTTCTGTGTCCATTGTAATAAGTATTTTAGCTTGAAAAGTAATTGAAAGAAATACAGAAATACACTTACCTTAGATTTTTGTTTCATAAAGCGCCTTTAACTTTATTTTTTCTCCCACTGAAGATTTTTATTTTTTTTGGTCTTTTTTTTCAAAGGCAATAGTCACAACAGAGCTTTAATACGGCACATGATTCACTTTGAAACACATACTTTGTGTTAATCCAAACACTTAAAGGAGATTCAGTCTTTTTCATCAACTGTATGATAAGATGCTGAGCAACACACTGCCTCTAGAATATCTCAAAACAACACTGCAGAACAAAAACAATAACAAGGATTTGCATTTGATTAAATTAAACCAACATGTTACTAGAACCAGTAGTTGTTGCTGGATTCTTGGATTATTTTGCATTTTATGATCAGGGACAGTTTATACACAACAAAACTTAGATCAACAACAGAAAGTTCATATCCTGAAAAACTGTTTTTGAATTTCAACAGCATCTGTTGTAGCAACGCTACACCCACAACATTCACAACTGCTAACTTTGAGTGAGCTGGGTGCCACCATACTGCAGCTAGCATGGATGATGCTAATGGGATGTCACCTGTTGGTTTGTATACTTGAAGTCAGGAGTTTTGTGATTGAATGTTGCTATGTTTGTTTTTTGGAGCCAGAATTGACCATATTTGGACTTGAAGGGACGAGTGAGGAGGCAGGTCTCTTAAAAAAGGACACTGCCCAATGTGTATGAGACTCAAGGTCAGGTCCGGTCTCAGTGGACCTCAAACTAATCACACCCCTAAATATTTGTCTTTCTGATGCCTCACATGTACAGTAATTACCGTATTTTCCGTACTATTGAGCACACCTGTCTATAAGCCGCTATTGAATTTATTCGAACAGTTTCATGTGGTCCACTTTGACCGGGTCTGATGTGACGAGGCTAAATGTATCGGCGGCACAGAGCTTGCTAGCTTGTAAAAAGCTAACGAGCTTTGTGCCGCCGATACATGAGAAACACCGGTGTTTAAGTTCAAAGCATCAGAAAAAAGTAGCGGCTTATAGTCTGGAAAATAAGGTAGTTATTTAATGATGATTTTTATTTCTTTCAGACCAAAAACAAATATTAACTTCAGCAAATAACATCAGAATGACTTGTGTAAAAAAAAAAAATTAAAAATTTATTGAGTATTTCATGATTGAAAATGACGATTTTTTAATTGAAATTAATTGAAGCCAGAGGTTTTTTTTAGACACCATCTAGTGGCCATCAGTGGTATTGCACTTTTTTTGCACTTTGTCATTGGCTTCACATTTGCTTTGTCTGTGTTACTCATTAGATTAGAGGGCTAACATCATTACATTTGGTGCATCACAGTATAGTGTGTAACATCACTGTGTGTGCAGCACATAATACAGTTCATATTAAAACACAATAACAACAAATACAATATTGAGAATTGTGACATTTCAACACTATTGGTACCAAATACCAAATGCTGTGCAACAAATACTTTTATTTTTCTTACTGTCCTTGTAAATGTAATTAAATGTGCAACGTCTCATAGCTCACTTGTCACATCACAGACTAACATAATCTCACATTTTCTCTCTACACTGATGGGACTGTACACTGGATCTGTGACTTCATCTTTTGAAGTTACTATAAGAGTCTTTGTGATATCCTCACTTGGTTGGTTTTGAGCAGGTCTTACTTTACCTGACATCTTTTTTTTTTAATGTGCATTGTCAGAGCCAGACAGCCATTTTCATAAACATATGCACCAATTACAAAATCCATTAATATCCATCATGTTCTGTCATAAATCATATAGCTGGGCAGTCAGTCTGACTGTAATTATTGTTGAGCAAGAAGCAGAAGTCTATGATTAGGTTTAGTCATTATTTCCCTCCATGTGATTAATCTCAGCTTTGAAATAATAAATGGGAAAAATGAACCAGTTCTATGTCAATGCGTTTGTAATTGTGAATTTGAGCATGACATATTATTAAGCTGAATTCTGACAGAGATCTGGTTCTGTCAGTCTCTTCTCTCCCCCCTGTCTCTGTGACAAATACAGCGATCAATGCTTTGTCATGTTGTTGTTTGTATGAGAGCGTCTAAAAATACCATCAAACCTGCAAATGTCAGATTGAAATCCAACTATTTCCCCTCGGTCCCTGCTCACTCTAAACTATTTAAAATACTTTTTCTGAACGTTAAAATGGGAAAAAAGCAGGAAAAAGATGCATTATATTTGTTTTTTTATTGGATGTACCTATGATAAAAGATTATTATACTGCTGTTGATAAGTAGCGATGCTTGTATATTAACCTCAGTTTATTTCCACTATTACTCCTTCTACCAGAGGACAGTTTGATTTTTCCATTCAGACTACAAGTTTGCATGCATGCACATCATATTAATTCCCCTGCTTTGTTAAAACAATCATTACGGCAGTTCTCTCAGCTCTTGCTGAAATTACACACGCTTTAGAAAATTATATGTGCTTCACACTTTGCCTTCAAGCTCCAGTGAGCAGGGGATATCTTAAATACTAATTGTTAAAAGTTCATGTTCTTGCCACTTACTACCAGGAAATCTCATTTGGATGTTAATATATAGTTTAACAACCTCATTCAATGGAGGTCCTAATTTGAATTCAAATGTACATTTCTCATGATTGCAGATGGTTGTATACTTCAAATTTTATTGATCTCTTTGTTCAGCAATTTCTCTTCATTATGGGAATAATCAGATTTACCACGGCTGCATAGATGAGATTAAAAAATATCCCTCACCTTCCACCATAACACGTGGCGCTCCTTCTTATGTACAGCATTGGCTCCCAGACAACGCTGACTAATGTCTTCTGGCACGCGGGGTTTTAGGGAAATCAATTTTTGCACAATAACTCGCCTAGGCAAGAATCTGCCCGGTGGAATGAAGGAAAGCATATTACTTCTAATGCAAACCCTATTATCAAAGACACACAGTCATACATTATTTAGTGAATGCCAGTTTCACAAGGCTGGTTCAAAAACAAACATGAATTATTCATCCATACCCAGATTTTCCTGGTTTTCTGAATGTAATTATTATTAAGAACAATCAGCTCATCACAAATCAAACACTACAACTTTATTTTTTTTCTTCTTCTTAATGAATGAAGTTTGGAAGAAGACAACGACAGACTTGCATGACCACTGCGTCTAATGGGCGTCCAGTGGTGGTGCTCATTCACAGTGAAGGTGGAATCCTGCAGTTTTATTGATTCGATTCCAGGTTAAAGGTTTAGCTATTATTCTGCAGCTGAAAGGGGATCACCCTTTTTGCCCAGAGATCAATGAAGAGCCTGTGGCTATAATTACCATGAACTTGATGATGTTATTATTACGATGGCATGCACTGGTGAAATTGATTATATAGTCCCATTAAATGCATGTCAGCACTGCCTGAAATATAGCCACTGTATCAATACTCACACTAAATGTACAGTAATAGATACCAGCACAAAAAATATTTGTTGTTGTTGTTTTTTTATTTAAATTTTGGAAGTTGTGAAGCTGAACTAAGCACGCTGGGGAAATAATAGTCATTCTGTTGATTTAAAAAAAAAAAAAAGATATCACTGTGTTTGCTAATTTGTCTTAACAGGCAACTTTAATAACTAACTATCACAATCAAATAAAACATGAACTTTATAATATCAGGTTTTAAAGGTTGCAATTGATGATTTATCTGACATGGTTATTTCTTGAATATAAATTTTCACAGATGTTATATTAGCTGCTTTAAACTCCACACACCGACATTATTCTCTGACATCCGTCCAGACGAGGATTTATAGCAACAACAGCAGTGTTTTAATGTATACTGAAATTACTTGAACTGTTGTCTAAATGTCACAGGCCACACTCCAGATGCCGACTCGCTCACACGAGGCCTGGAAGGAGCGTGATAAAGGTTGCAAATGTCAGTTATGTCTGATAAAGTTTAAAATGGCAGATTTCTGTTATCTTTGCATTGTTAGCTCTTCAATTGAAACACGTGCAGGAAAAAAAAAAAAACTGGATGGATTTGACCGGTCAACGATGGAAAAATACAAACAAATGAGAAAGGACACACAAACAATAAAGTCATATCTCTGACCCAGTTCAGTCGTACAGTCTTACAGGTTGTACAGCTTAAAAGCCCAGTTTGATTTCAGTCGATAAATTCGACCTTCCCTTCACCCAATTTGACCGCCATAAATGCCAGCTTCACAAAGTTTACTAAACTATTAAATCGACATAGATTAGGACCCTGGGACCTGTATTGTGCCACAAGTGACCAAATCAAAGATCCTTTTACCGGCAAGGTTTCTGGTAATCCTCCTGATATGCCCGCTACGTCACAGCTGTGTTACAGACTAAGTGCTCTGCGGGAACAGCAAAGGGACAGAGATATTTTTTAGCAACAGCAAGAGGATTTCAAGTCCTTTGTTCATCATCATTGTTGACAGGACAAATACAAGCACCCCTGAAATGTGCACTATGTTAAATCGAGCCTGCAATTCACAGCCAGTGAAGAAACATTAAAAGTAGGCTTGTCAAGTCTGAGTCAAAAGTTAACATCACACAAGAGGGAAAAAAATGAAATTAATGGCAAAGTTGTACTTTGAAAAATCAGTCGATAGGGAATAACATAGAGGTAGATGGACTTAAGAAATGAGACTTTAGACGCATCAAGAAAGTCTGACATATTTTTAAGAACAAGCTGGACTCAGACAGTGACAGGATTGACACAGTGTTGGACACTACAGAGGACAAGCCAGGCCCAGGCAGGCTGTGGTGAAACTGCAGCACTTTGAGGACAGACAGCTGATTCTCTCATCTGCCTGCGAGCTGAAAGGTACTAATGTTTACATCAATGAGGACTTCTTGGACGTCATTAGGAAGAGGAGAAGGGAGCTGTTAGCACAGCTGAGCGCCGCTAGGGAGAGAAGTGACATGGCTGTTCTAAAATATGACAGATTAGTTGTTAAACCAAGGGTGCAAAATGCCTGAGTCACAAATGTGAGCTTATCAGCTCATTAATGTGTTGGTGTAGCTTTTGTAATTATGGCTCGCTCTACTCCAGGAACAGTTCCAGCAATTTCAGGTACTATTAATAACAAAGAGTTTGGACAAGTTGGCTAACTTTTGACAGTCATGAACTTGGTATTAATGAATCCTTTCTTTTATATGGACATGAATAGATTTGGAGGTGGTGTATCCATGTATGTCACTAACAAATGAGCAATTAAACTTTGGCCTGATTTAATTTCAGATGATATGTTATATATGTGGGTTCAGCTCCATCCATCTGATAGGAGGCCAGGATTAAAGGGCTTCTGCTCTAGCCCTCCAATTGCCTCCAAGTGTATTGTATCTTGAACTAACTTGTGAAATATTAGAGTGATGAAAACAAAGAAATATTTTCATTGGGGGACTTCTTGGCTTTCTTGTTATTGTCATGTTTAGAAAGAAAATTGCTTTAATATCCTCTGCATGTAGCCAGACTCCGGCTATGACTATTCCCACTAGGGCTATGATCAATGCTGTAGGTCACAGGCCTTCAGTATGTATTGATTGTATTTATATAAGTGTTCCTGATGTATGTTGTACTACTGTCTTCAGTCCAGGGGGTTAGAGTGATCATATTCTTGTTATCTCAAATAGGGAAGTCAAGCTTACAATTTCTGCCTGATAGTGAATCATATCTTATTTTCCTGATGATGTATATTTAAATGATGTAGAACCATTTAAAAAATCTGGATATATTAACTACAACTGTTCAAGTATGACCAAAATTTAAAGATACTGGGTAAAAAGATCTGGCTCCTGTTTTCAAGATTGATTTATTTTAAAGTAATGTAGTGATAGCTGTTGTAACATCCAGTGGTATATGACAAAGAGGAACAGTTATATATTGATTTTCCATACTTTATTTTTAAAAATATAAACAAACACATTAGGGGGCACAGGTGTCTCACAGTGAACCTCTGTTATAAGCCTTTTAATGAGGCGTTCAAAAAGGAAACTGTGGTGTTTAAACTCCGATTCATTACAATAAATCTGATGCCACCATCACCTCAGAGTCTTTGCTGCGAGCATATTAGTTGGTAACTTCCTGGTCATGCAAAACAGACAGATTAAATCCAAAACTCTAATTTGGTGCCTGGTCATTAAGTTTTTATTTCCTAATGATTTCTGATGACAGATTTAATGTTGATCTCTCACTATGTTCACTTGAATTTGTCACAATCACCACAAGTAGCATGAATGTTGAATTCACTTCCTCATGATGTGTCTCCAGGTGCAGATGTAAGGATGATATAAGCCACTTAAAGTGCTGTTTGTGTCTCTCTCTTTTCATTGTCCTGGATTAAAAGCTACTTGCCTGCAGCATAGACTGTATATAGATAAGAATGAAGCAGCCGGATTGCGAAATACTGCAATACTCCCGATGGCCACTAGATGCTGACTCCAAAAAGCACTGCCCGCAATTGACCTCGGTAAAAAAAAAAAAAAGATAATTTCAATCATGAAATCAATCATCTTAAACTTCCAAAAGCTTCAATTAAAAATTAAGCTACTAAAAGATGACGATTTAGGGGCATGGTTAGTTTGACTGACAGGTCAGATCTCCAATGAGACCAAACCTGAACTCAGGTTTCATATGGTGCTTTTCCACCACATGGTACCAGCTCAACTCTCCTGAATTAGGAAAAAGATTTGTACTGAGAGATTGTAGCAGGACCTCACATTTAAATATCGGACCAAGACTCTGGTACCATGTAGTGGAAAAGTGTCAATACACACTGGGTAGCATCCACAGCTTATGGTCACTTCTGGCTCCAAAAAACAGCATTCAAATGTAAAACTCCTGACTTAAAGATGTGTGTCCACAAATCAACTGATTAGCTTCGTCCAATCTATTTACAGCAGAATACAAAGAGGTTGTATTATAATAGCTATCTCTCTGATGGCTGTGGTGTGCCATAATGTCGCTGGCTTGATCCACTTCTTTTCTTGGTAACTGGGAGTACATTATAATCAGTGAATAGCCTCCAACTGCATCTCTTACTACAAAAATCAAAACAAGTCAATCAGATCAAATTAGTGGGAATTACAATGGACCACCATCTTTTTTTTTTTTTGTGGACTGAGCATATTGAAAATATCATTAGGATAAAGGGGAAATATACAGCTGTTGCCAGAAAATGTTTTGTATGATGGTCAGCTGGTAATAAGACAGACTTAAACAGACTTCATGTACTAAATCACATCGCAGACTGTTCTGATCTTTTGTACCAGTAAAAGCTGGGGTGTCCTGGGTGGACGTTTTCAAATAAATGAATGTCAGTTACATCAAAGCTCATAACAGATGAATCCACACAGGGATGTGTCAGGAAAATAATCATTCAGCATGTTTCACAACTAACTCCAAAGTATAAATTCCTCAGAAAAATAGTCATTAAAAAAATATATATATTATTTTCAGAGCATCATAGATAGATAGATAGATAGATAGATAGATAGATAGATAGACAGATAGATAGATAGATAGATAGATAGATAGATAGATAGATAGATAGATAGACAGATAGATAGATAGATAGATAGATAGATAGATAGATAGATAGATAGATAGACAGACAGATAGACAGATAGATAGATAGATAGATAGATAGATAGACAGATAGATAGATAGATAGATAGACAGATAGACAGATAGATAGATAGATAGATAGATAGATAGATAGATAGATAGACAGACAGACAGACAGACAGACAG
>OOFC01000242.1:10405-30873 GCA_900323345.1 Pseudochromis fuscus
CTGATCAGCGAGTTTGACTTCATGCCAATAACTGACTTTTATCTGGACAAGTGTGGTTGTGCTGCTGGAGCTCACCTCCTGCAGGACACTCAGCTCAGACACCTCTCACTCATCATTTCTGCTGTGCGTAAAATCTCAGTGTCCTTGTACGGTGTGATGGTGGACTGGCCCTTACTTTACTGAGGATGGCAGCTGCTACTGAGATATACGACCTGCAGCAAGAAGCACAGCATCTAGATTTTGGCAGAGCTCGATCTTTCGCTGACTTGCTACACTGCAAATAAATATACTTGTAGCTTTGTATAGACCAACACAGGCTCTCCCCTACCCACTAACAGGCTGAAATACTCTGATAAAATCATTCTCTCCACTTGAAGCTGTTTGCATTTTTGACAGTTTGATATATATATATATATATTTTTTATGACAGAAGGTGTCACCTCCAAAGCTGGATATCTGATAGAATGAGCTTATTTCTGAACTTTAATTATATTCTGTATCTGCTTAGCTACAGGATGATTTTTTATGTTAAAGAGAAGGGTATAAAGGTCAGTGGCTGACAGTCATTGATACAGTCATTTCAGAAACCATTACATTTTTGTCGCCACAGTTTATTGTGTTGTTATTTAAAATTAAATCTGCTACAGAACAAAGTGTCTGACAATGTTCACCTGTAATATACAAATGATTGTTACATTAAAAAATACTGATCCCATGTTTTGCAGTCCAGCGATTTGTTGCCGTTGGCGATGGTGATGCTGTTTGACTTCCAGGACAGAAGGTTTTTGCTGTGTAAACGTTCAACAGAGGACGGACAGGAGGTGATCCAGGAAGTCAGGGACCTGGAGAAGAGTCTGCACAGGTGTGTGTACATGCTAGGTGTTAGTTATAAAGAGTTTATTTATTGCTAACATTTCTTCAGCCGTATGTTGAGAGTTTTCCCAAATCAGTTAAAGTTAAATCTGGAAATGACCCAATCAAAAGTTAAGAGACTTATAATTGAAATCTGAATTATGTTCCTGATGAGGATGATGTGGTGTTTGGGTTCATTACAGGTGTAAAACCAAGCTGGCGGCATCGCTAGCTCGCTGCAGAGTGAAACAGAGTCTGCAGAGTGTCTCCTGTTTTCTGTCGGATTCTGTCAGGACCAAACAGCACAGAGCAAAATGTCTGCCACTTTACTGCTGGATCAACACTCTCCAGATCAGGTACAGGTGTTTGGCATATAACCATTGACTGTATATAGGAATAAACAAAGCATCCGGAGCTCAAAAATGAGCCCAATGCGGAAGTGAAAAAAGTGCAATACTCTCAATATGGGATTAGATGGGGCCTCCAAAAAACTTTGGCCCCAATTGACTCACTGAAATACTCAGTCAATGTGTTTTTTGCACAAGTCATTCTGATGTCATTAGCTAAAGTCAACTCTTATCAATGATCTGCTGATTCCTTATTAAGTAGATATTAGGCTTCAAAAAGATGAACATGTAGTCGTGTTTAGTTTGATTGACAGGTCTGGTCTCCAGTGATATCAGCTCTGAACTGGAGTCTCACACCTGCCTCCTCACTCCTCCCTTCATATCCAAATATGGTCACTTCTGGCTCCAAACAAACAACATGGCAAATGCCAAACTCTGCGTTTCAAAATGTTAGTCCACAAACTAAGGGATGCTTCCTCCATTCTTTGTTCATGACTGCTCACAGATTTCTGTTGCACTTCACTTCTCACTTGTCTTCAGTTTTAGTTTAGTTCATGTGAATCAAGGGTTAAAATAGGAGTAAATAGGAATAAAAGGAAAACAATGCTGCCTGAAGAAGTGACCATACATTAAGTTCCCCTTAGTTAAAACCTTTGTGTGTTCACCGTCTTCTTCAAGGTGTGTGTTTAATCTCCTTTGGTTTCATCCAGCTTTCTTCTTTGTGGCAGAGTGAAGAGTCCAAACATACAGTCTTTGAGCATTGATTTTCTGGGAGCACATGTTGTCAGTGTGAAGAAATAATGTTAAAATTTAACAGAGATGCTGTTATTAACTTGACTTAGTACTCTGTGAGTTTAAAGAGACAGGATCTTTTTAGGAGGGTGATGGAGAAGCACGAGTTTAATGGTCAGTGAAGTTCACCGGGGCGTGTACGAGACAGGGAGGTGCAGCATTCTTATAGCCTGAAGGTAAAAAGTCTCTCCTGTGGTTGTTGCTGTAAAACTGGCTGCTGAACTACAACACTGTATTAAAAACCCTCTGTTTCAGTCACTGAGGGTGTCTGTATTACACTGTTTGTAGTAAATATCCCGTCTTCCAGTGATATGCATGTCTCACATAAAACATTTTCTACCTTTTCCCGCAGTGTGGAGGAGGTGTGTGAAGCGTTGCAGAACACTGGTCTGTGTGAAGCGGCGAATGTGACGGATCTCAATGAGTCGACGTTTTGCAGAGACCCTCTCTGTCCGGACACACTGGTCTTCTCCCAACATCTTCATGCTCTGCTCCAACACAGCAGCCTCACCAGCACACACCTACTGAACATACAGGTACTACATACACTCCAAAGTATAGGTTGATACATTTACTCAACTCAACGCGAGTTAACTCTTTAATTCCGAGCATGTCGTAAGCAACAAGTCTGCGCATGCGTGTTTGGATTACCGTAATTATGTCACGGTTTGCGCAATCAGAAAAATTCCAACGGTTTCAGAGAGCTGAGATGTTGCACTTTACAGTAAATATAGTGTCATTACGGTAATTTTACTAGCGCCTCTCTCAGGAGCCGGCAAAACAGTTGTAAGAGTGTAAAAGTGATGATGAAACAAGAACAGCAGAAAAACACAAAAACGGATTTTGAGTTTAGAGTTTTAGTGAACAAAAACACTGCAACTGCACATGAATGTTAGATTTTGCATGTTAAATTTGAATTTGAAATTCATAGTAAGCATAAAAAGTCCAGGTGGAAATTTGGAGGCTCAGGTGTTAAAGGGTTAAAAAGTGAAAATCACATAATAACGAGATGATGGATATGATCTTAAAGACATTAAAAGGCTCAGAGGACACAGCTCAGATTAAAGTGCACCAATACAACAGACTCTTGTTATCTTTCCTGACTAACATTTTATTTCAAATGGCTGCAGTAGTTTAGGGCCAATGTTTATGGAGCATCAGCAACATTTGTTTTTTGCATCATTGCTTATTGGAGAACTTAAATAAGGGAAAGCAAAGGCTTTAAAGAATACTTTGGATACTTTGTCTGACAGTCCTTGTTCTACATGAATAACTCCTGACATTACTGCTGTCGGATAAAGCAGATGTTGTGTTTTGTACTCCAGCTTTGTGTGTGTGTGTGTGTGTGTGTGTGTGTGTGTGTGTAACCATCTCTTCATAGGACCGGAGTGTGTGTGTGGCAGTGAGTGTGTTATGCCCCCTGCTGTTTGATAAAGGTGACGTCCTGGTGGTGGGCTCCTTCTCGGCTGTGACTGTGGTGCTCATAGCTGTTGTGGCCGCCGCCCGCTCAGGCCGAGTGTTGGTGTGTGGTCCTGATCATCCTCCTTCACATGTTGAAGAGATGCAAGAACTACTCAAACAAATGGACATTAAAAGTGAGTGAGTGACAAAAAAGGGTGAATCAGTATTTTGTTGATGTTTCACATGAATCACGATCCATGATTCAGAGTCAGTGACTGTGTGATTTGAAATGCACTTCAGTCTGTCGGCAAGTGAACGCAACGCCTTTACAATCCACTTCAGTGTGTACTACAGAAAGTCAATGTGTCACACGGCTGAGTGAACAAGCAGGTGATTTTAAATGCATAGAAAATAAAACATAAACTCATGCACAGGTTGATAGTTTGCAATCTGAGAGCATATGAAAATAATAACTCCAGACATATTTGACCATTTATGAAAAAGTTGTGAGTATTTTTGTTTGGCAAACCTAATGCCACTACCATAATGATGACATCACACGGGCACAAGGCTGAATCTCCACTGATGTTGCTCTTCAGCACAGAGGAGATAAAGCAGTAAGATACAGAAAGTGACTGTGAAGGCAGTGAATTTGGGTTTGTAGCAGATTCTGCAGAGAGTAATGTAACAATAATCCCAATGCTCCAGCAGTCACCTCCACATGCTGAGCCCATGTGATGTCAGAGCATTTCAGCCAATCAGAGAAACCCATTTTTCACTCCATTTTTCTGATTGGTTGAAATATATGAAATGGCAGCCTCTATGCAGTCATCCATGATGGGGGAAAGATGATACCTAAGTTGTACAAGCTCTTTATTTTCCAGTTACTCTGCTGTTGTGTTTTGGGTTATTGGCCTGTTAATGTTAATCCTTGTTATGCATTTTTATTGTACTAAATACATACATTATAAATAAGTTGTAAATTTTTTCAGGCCACTAGTTTGCCACAGAAATACTGTGGGGAAAAAACTAAAAGCAATCCTCATTAAAATAGAATCATTTTTCATAATTAAATTAAGTTTTTAGCTTTATTTTAGAGTATTTTTAAACTGATGAATGTTTACATTTACACATTTTTACATTTACAAATATAAAACAATGAAGTGCATAAAAACACATTTATTTTATGTTGTTGTTTTGTTTTGTAAAACTTTAATAATTACACATGATGTAAACTTACAGAACCAATGCTGCATTTTAATTTAATTATCACTGAACTAACTATAACTGAACAGTAATGAACTTAAATTTATTTAACAATTACATCTATTGATTAAACATTTTATTTGTGAAATTGTGATCAGTGTTTGAAGGTATTTTGAAAACATTTTATGCAAAAAAGTTTTTTTAAAAATATAAATAAATAAATAAATAGTTAAATGTTTTATTTCATGTTTCTTTAAAATACACAGAAAAAAAATCTTAATGTTAGTTTTTTCTTTTCTACCGTATGTTTGTAGTTTATTGTTGCTACTGTAAAAATAATACATGTGGCATCAGCTCATCAGCTTTGTGTAGCCTAAAGCTTAATGTATTGGGAGGATAATGAAGCTGCTTTACGTTCACTTGATACCTGCGTATCATGTTGCTGTGTTCGCAGTCTTGTGGTCTGAAAGTTGCGCAACATCCGAAGTAAAAAACATGGATCGCTCGATACGTTCGGAGGCCAATGCATCCTACTCAAACTGTAGCTCAGTAGCCTATTACAGTATTTATGACAGAGAAAGTAATGTCTATCAAAGCTGAAGGCTTCTAACGTGCAATTGTCATAAATACTTTCTTTTTGTTCCCCCTCTTCCCCATTGTAGATGTTCGAGTCCTGTCACAAGCCTTCTGTGGCCTGGACGAGTGGGACGCCACCATCCAGCGGTTAAAGGTCATCATTGTGCTGCCTCGGTGTTCGTCGTCTGCCCTCAACGACCCCGTGCCCACCATCCACAGTGAACACGGTGGTATGAAAGTTAAACATGTGGCCTCTCCCAAAGTTCACCCTAAATCCCGAGGCTGTACTTGATGTGTGCTTTTTATGATTTCAACTTTCAAATGCTGTGAATTGTGGGTATAGTTCCCAAGAAAGTCTGCAGAGTGTGCAGATTTATGGAGAGTGTGTAGAGATGGCAAAAGGTCATCTTCAAGCCAATTTCACAGAGGCACAGCCCGGAGCGCTCGCAGACTTAATGTGGGCTAAAACCTGTGAGTTAGTAAGAGCTGACACTGGAACTAGACATAAAGGGAGGTGGACAGAAGAAGTTAAAAAAAAGGAAACTACTCAAAAGTGAAATCCTACTCTGTTGACAGACTGGGATCTACTGCCACACCTGTCTCATGATACTGTTTCCAAGAGCAAAGTGCACTCTCTGGCCGCCCAGCAGGCCCGACTGCTCGGACACGCTCTCACCTGTGAGTACATGCTTAAAGACACACACACTCACACAACCTCTCAATCAATGACACATAACACAGTAAAGATTTCAAAGAGCTACTATGATATTGTCCAGGTTAAATTTCTCATGTTCAGAAACCAGCTCTATAAGAACTCCTTCATTTTTGTTCTTCATCCGTCAGTCCCAAAGGTCCAGACAGTGGTCTACTGCACACGCTCAGTGTATCCCGAGGAAAATGAACAGCTGGTGAAAACAGTGTTGGAGAAAACACACACTCACCCCAAACTGCTCCCCTTCAGGTACAGTAAACACACACACACACCTGCCCTGTCTTACAGCAGGTATTAGTTTTCTGTCTATTAGGCATTCAATTATTCAGTCACACTGTAGAGAAGTCATCCAGAGGCTTAAAGCACAAATGTAATGAGAAAACTGGAATTAGTCATGAACTGTTGAGTAACTACAGGCCAGGACGGACAGAGCAGCATTTGGATCACTTGCTATATGACCGGGCGGTTACCTTTTGTACCATTGTACCTTTGGGGTTTCTACCAACAAAAAGTTTGGCTTTAGTCCAATCCATCCGCCCCTCCTCTCTTCCTAATTGAGAGTGACAATTCATTTGGCTCTGCTCAACTCACAAAGACTGATAGTAAGTGATGGTTGCCAAAATTCAACATCTCAGATTTTTTCCCCCTTTCCATTTTTTATTGTGCCTTTTCTGTAATTAAATAATGTAAAGGTTTACCCATACACCTGCAAACATTAGTTAAAAGATATTTACCATATTCCATTATAATATGTGAAAGAATATGTGAAAGAATATGTGTGTGTGTGTGTGTGTGTGTGTGCGTGCGTGTGCGTGTGTGGGAGAGAAAGCGTGAGAGGTTACAGTCACCACACTGATGACAGTATACAGGATCAGCCGCGGTTGCCGTGGGGACTGAAGTTAATCCTGCAGCCGGGGTGACTGGGGTGGAGACGATTTCAGAGTCTGTTTCACGCTGGCTGCTCCATAAAAGTCTTTTTCCGCCATCCATCCACTTAAAGAAATCTAAATGTTGTTCTGTTGGGTCACACAAGCTCTTTTATCAACTATGTATAATCAATGAGCAGCTGTTACTTCACGAAAAGCAGCAGTGTTGTTGTCACTAACTTACATGATGGAGCTGCATATTAGGAATTGACACCAACACATGCACCAAAAAATGCTTTAAGACATGAATAAACATACTGTATCAAGTGAAAAAAGGTGTCATACCCCTGATGGCCACTAGATGCTGGCTCTAAATGACTTCAATTCAAAACTCCTCATTTTCAGTCATGAAAGCAACATTATTAATCAGATATTAGGCTTCAGAAAGCAGAAGATTTCAGGACAAGGTTATTTTGACTGAACACGAGTCTCATACACAGTGTGCAGCATTATCAAGTTCAAGGGTCAGACCCGCCTTCTCACTCTACTTTATGTCCACATATGGTCACTTCTGGCTCCAAACAATCAACATTGTTCAGCAAATGCTAAACTCCTGTCCAAAGACCAATGAGTGACATCATTTTAGTTTTATCCTTTCGCTATACAGCCTCTGAAAATTAACATTTCATATGTCTTTGCACAGTAAACCACTCAGTTGTATTCATAGATGTGTATTTGTTGTCCTTGGGAAACCGGAGCAATATTTACTGGTTCTCCACCTACTTCAGCCTTTAGTTGGTTGAGTCAGTTAAAAGGACATTTGAGTCAAACCCTCTCAAAAAGACTCCTTTCAGTCTATGAACACAGTTTTGAAACAAAGTAGGAGGAAGACTTACTGCAAGCTCCTAGTATCTTGTTTATGCTGATCTCCTGTGATCTCCTGGTGTAATATCTCATCATATCACAGTGACTTAGAAGTAAGTACACTGTGACCCTGTGGTCAGGTGTTGGTACAGTTATGACAAAGCTCACTTCTGACTACATCCATTAATAATAGTAGTTGTCCTCAGAGGTGCAACAGACTGGAAACTATCAAGCAAAGCCATACAACACCACTTCCAGAATGTCAAATTAAAAGCCCCACAATCACCTCAGTTGTTTTTTTGGTTTCCCTCCTGCTGTTAAAAAAAAAAAAAAAAGTCCTCCAACTTCAAATTTCAGTGAGTGTTAACGTGCATTTTCTCCAGTATCTCCAAAACTGTATAGAGAATTTTAATGTGAATGAAGGTCATAACGGCACATCATCTCCATATTTTAACACTATTTAGATTGTGTTTGGGCCGCTGAGATTTGCCAACCAACATTTACTGACATATCTAATGCTGAGGGCACTGATGCCAGATGCACGACATACAGGACCCTGCAGTGACAGCTGGATGCACAGAGACCAATAAACAAGTTTGTCCCGAGGCTCTGAGCAGGACAATCTGTCTTGTACCTGGTGGACCAACTCTCCCGTCCACTTCTATCCACAATAAGCATTTGTGGGTAAACTTTGCGCTGTTGTTGACCTCAAACTGGTGTATCCAAAAACTGTTGCACGAGGCAGATTTGAAGCAAGTTTTCTGTATTTGGTTGTCAAAATAATTGATGGTACCTTGGCTTGATTTCCCCAAACTGCCATTTCCTGTGTGCAGTACTCCCATTGGTTTGCTGTAATATTTCTCTGAGTTAATGTGGCAATGATAAATCAATGTTAAAATGGTGCAGCAAAACAACTTTCCCTCCACCTGCTGCTCTCTCAGGGTGAACGGTCCCATTTTTCCTGATGAGGCCCCATCAGGAGACACAACAGACTCCAAGTTCTTCAGGATCAAACCATCTCAGTTCACCAACGGTTGCTTCGTGGCCAGACTGTCCCGACAGGTGAGAGACAGGGAGACGGGAAAATTGTCGAGGGCAGGGTTGTGTTTGGAGATTGAGGGGAGACAGAGATTTTGTGGTGTGTGTTTGTGCTTGAGTATTTATGTGTGTGTACGTGCGTGCGTGTGCGTGCGTGCGTGCGTTATTGCTTTGCAACAAGACCTTCTAGTAGTGCTGAGGCTGCACTCTTTTACTGTCTGTCTGCTGGGAGGTCATTCAGCCCTGCGTGCCTGCACACACACACACACACACACACACACAAACACGCACACTGTGTATACTGCTGCTCATTGAAAACACTGCAGCGTTATCCCAATACTCCCCCCAAAATGAGAAGTCAAGTTAAAGATGAAATACGCCCAAACCACTGAAAACATTTCACTTCCTCAGAGCCAGACTGAATGGATAATTCTCTGCGTCGTTCTTCCAGCCCTCCCTCCAAAACCCTCCAGTCTTGTTGCATCACCGCGTTGCTCTCTCTATTTGCCCCCCTCTTGCTCCACTCATAAAAAGAAGAAAAATACAACAGAAGGAAATGAGATGCTGCTGCTTTTGATCCCCTGCAGCTCGAAAAAATGGTGCAGGGAGGAGACTGCGCCTGCATGTGTGTTTATACAGTTGCAATCAAATTTATACAACCCTGCTGACTTTACAAGGGTTTTTCATAAATTACATTTGCATGTTGAGTGGCTAAACCATAATGATAACTAATAACCCCTAATCCTATTTGATATTGCTCCTTATTATTAATATGTAAGGCTATCAGGCTTCAACTGTGACATGAATACAGATACGTATCCCACTATGCAGATGTTCAACCTGAGCAGCAAACATGGCAAAAAATAAACAAGCTGTGTCAAAAGCTAAGAGATGAAATTATTTCATCACAGCTAAAAAAATAAATAAATCCGAGACACTTTAAGTTTCAATAGACAGGATTGGCAGCATCATATGCAATTTTAAAACTCGCAGTGCAACAGCAAACCTTTGTGGGTGTGGAAGAAAGAGGAAAATTTGCTCAAGGGAAAAGAACAGCTGAGGAAAAACCTTGTATTACTGCCAAAGAACTCGCAGGATGATGATGGCAGAAATGAAAGAATCAGTACAGACTGTAAGAAGAAGCAAACAAGGATGTAACGTCTTTCTACACTCTATTCATGGACCAAAAAAATGCGTTAAAGGTAAAAGAAATGAATCTGAGCATGTCTCTGAGAATTTGAAGAAAGCAATTCCAGCAGAGGAATCAAAGGATCTTAGTGAGCTTGAAGTTTTTACACATGAGAAACAAAGTAAAACTCCAAAAGAGACATCAGGAGGTGAGAAAGTAGGAAAGTTTGTTGAAGGTCAGAAAGGAAAAGTCTGTTATTATTAGATAAGGATGTTTTTTTTGCTTATTTAACTTTAATATTATGAAGTCAGAGATCTGAATTGAATCTCTGAATTTATCCAAGTATGAACAAAGTTTACTGACAGCAGGTAATTTTCAAAATCGTATTTGTTGGTAACAAATAAAAAATCTGATGATCTCTTAGAATAATAACATTAAGCATATTAAGAGCAAAGTTACACAAACATCACATTCTGTCATATACACACACACTTCAGTAAAGCAATGCACAATAACTGGTGTGTCCACTGTGGTGTGATTGTCAAGCAGTTATTGGCCCTAACGTGTACAACCAAGTCACAGTCGTATATATTTGTTTGTATGTACTACACAAATACTCAGCTCTCTGTTAATCTCTGTTTTGAGATGCAAAGTCAACACACAAAAGATAAGTGAATAAAAGTGCAACAATGTACACAGCCAACAAATTTTTAAATTAAAAAACGTGCATTTTTTTTGTGATTTTACTTTTGTTGAGTCTACTATTAACATGAAACAGCTAGAGGTGGATGGTCGACCACAGATATGAATAAGGAAGTGGAGACAGGTGTGCAGAAAAGATGACTGTCAGGAAAACACGGTCAGTGGGCGTGGCTCGGTCCAAACAATAAAGTTCATAAATGTGAGAAAACCATGACAGTGTGTTACATTATGTTCTCAAAAATCAATCTTTATTAAACTGTTTAGTAGAGAATATATCACATCACTGGAATGTCTTGTTGATTAAGGGGTTGGATAATTCTGACTGCAGCTGTATCTGTCCATCACAAACAAGTACACAGGGCAGATCTCACTGTCCAGTGCAGCTTGGTGCAGTAATTTAAAATCTAATGATCAGGTCTAATTGGATCGACATTCACTCTTGTGGTGAGTCAAATCACATCAGGGCTGCGAGCTGCAGATTTTGTTACACTGATACTTCAGAGGTGGCTCGCCGCTGCCCAGATACATGACGAGTCAAACTGTGCTGGAGGGCATTTAAAGGGCTCTTAAGTAGACAGCGAGCCAAAAAAACCCCCCCAAAAAACGTGGATTTTTAAAAAAAAATTGTCTTTGAAACATAAAAATGTCTTTATAGATGGGGATAAAAATTGTATTTGTTACATATCTGACAACCTGCCAAACTGTAAATTGAGCAGCTTGATTAAAACTATAGGGTTTACATATTACTAAGACCAAAGACTGGACATAAAACATGGATGTAGCCACAGTGACAACAGGTCTAACGGCCTGTCAGTCACACCAGAAACACCCCCAAATGTAACTCTCTCTGAGGCCTGCTGTCTACTAAATTATGAGTTTTTTTTTCAGACAGGACACTGATCAGGAAAAGTAGCTTCAGTTAATGATGACAGGATGACTTGTAGAAAAAAAATGTATTGACTTATTGTTGATGTATTTTGAATGAAAATCTATTGAAGCCAGATTATTTTTTTGGAGTCAGCATCTAGTGGCCATTGGTGGTATATCCAACTGACTGGTCATTTTCAATCAATCAATCAATCAATCAATCAATCTATACTCAGAAATAAAGTCATTCTGATGCCATTAGCTACGGTCAGGTCTTATTATCAGTGATCTGGTGGTTCATATGAAAAAGAAAAAAATCATAATTAAGTAGATTTAGGGGCGTGGTTAGTTTGATGGACAGATCTGGTCTCAGTGGAGATCAGACCTGTCCATCAAACTAACCATGCCCCTAAATCTCCACTCCAGTCTCATCCACATCGGGAAGTGTCCTCGCCAACCAACATGGCGGCATTCAGATGCCAAATTCCTGGCTTCAAAACAGGACTCCACAAACAAACAGATGATGTCATGCTTGCTTCATCTATACAGTGTATACATTTTTCTCAGTAGGCAGAAGGGAATGCCTTTAGTTTTGGTGGGTATGTGGTCAAGATCCAAAGTATTAGACATCCAGAAATTTGAACCTGATGGAGGTGCTGGAGGAAAACTTGTTGAATTTGAGTTGATTCTGTGGAGAACATAAAAGTTTGTACCAAATTTCTTGGCAATCCATCCAATTGTGACATTCCTCTAAAACCATACCATTTGGGATGGTACCAAAGAAGAAGTCAGAGGATAATAAAAGTTAAAATGATACAATATTTCTAAACCATAAATACTTTACAGATTTTAATAACAATGAATCCAGTAGTTGGTGGTTTTAGTTCAGACCCAAGTCATAGATCAGTGACTTTGCCATCAGGCTAAAAACATCAGGATAAAGGATCCATCTGTTCAACAAACACAGACCAAAAAAACTTGAAATATTTTATCTGTTGAACGTTATCTGACAGGTTGTCATCATTCTCGCCTCTCTGTCGTTGACTGAAGTGCTTCACATTTTACCGCAAACTCTCATGTTGGCAGCATAATGTAAATTTGTGGAGGCTTACGAATGACTCCAAGGACATAATGTTGTCAACGTTAGAAAAACATAAAAACGCGTTGAACCCTTTAGAGTGAATAAAAAATACATTTGCAGTAATTTAAGCAGTGTGCTGAACATCCTTCAACTTTCATAACAAAAGATAAAGTATATAAAGCTTCAGACAGAGCGAGACGGAGGCAGAAGGACAGGGAAGGCTCAGGAGATTTAACAGGATTTCTTCTGTTTCTCCACAGTAGATGTAGGCACTCTTTTGTTGCTGCACATATATTATATATTGTAAGATATGTACACATCGGGCAAAATGTGTGTATTATGGTGATAAAGGAGTTGAATTCTGAATTTTTATTGTAGACATATTACACTTCTCTACTCTCTCCTGTTTTAGATTTAGACTTGAGCTAAACAGCCTGTAAGATGTGACACTGGATGGTAGTCCACTGCATGGAGATATCTCAGCAGCTATTATATTGTGCCATGTTATGAAATCTAATTAATCTTGTGACCCCCTGTCTTTTCTGATTAGATTTGTTACAGTGATTTCAGTGAATGTCTCAATATTTCCATGCAGCTGGATTCAGTCATTCATATTCAACGAGGCTGAACAGTTCACAGAGTGTTTATAGAAATTGATTAAGCAACCTGGCTTCAAAGATGAGGCCAATGTGCGAGGGCAAAAAATACTCCTGATGGCCACTAGATGCTGGCTCCAAAACGCTCTAACTTCAATTGACAACTCCACAAGTCATTCTGATGCCATTAGCTAAAGTTAATTCTTCTCATCAGTGATCTGGTTATCCATCTGGAAAAAAAACAATCATAAATAAATAGATATTATGCTTCAACAGAGGAAGATTTAGGGGTGTGGTGAGTCATCCACATTGGGCAGCATCCTTGGGTTCAAGGCTCAGACCCGCCTCCTATGGAGTTAGATCAGTCTTATAATTGGCTGTCGTGAGCCAGTCGTGATTGGCTGAAATGAAGGAGACATCTGATTGGTTACACATCATTTCCTGAGTCTCAAAAAGATTCACACACAAATGCAGCAAGGTTCACACATAGCGATCGGTTCACAAATGCAGATTCAACAGTTTGTGAATAAATGTCACAACATACATATATGATTTAAATGAAAATTGCAAATTCTTTGAAATAGAGTTATTTGTGGATTTCCATTATATATTTAAAACAAGTTGTGTGTGCACTGAGAAATATTTGTGTTGAGATACATTTATATAATAATCACAATTTACATTTGTGAATCCTTTTGTGGGTATTTGTTAATTATGAGATTGATCTAACTCCGTAGCCTCCCCACTCCTACCTTTATATCAGCATATGGTCACTTCCAACACCAAACAACCAACATGGCATCAAATGCCAAACTCCTGGCTTCAAAATTC
This sequence comes from Pseudochromis fuscus, assembly GCA_900323345.1. Taxonomy (NCBI): domain Eukaryota; kingdom Metazoa; phylum Chordata; class Actinopteri; family Pseudochromidae; genus Pseudochromis; species Pseudochromis fuscus. Next base: position 24,266 of record OOFC01000242.1, read on the forward strand.
AAATCCACAAACCAATGGGTGACATCACATCAGCTTCATCTATTCTATATTCGGTCTATGATAGTTTTTATTCATCTATCTTCTGTACCCACATGGTCGGACGCCTGAGTGCAGCCTCACAGAGTTTTCTCACATGGAGAGGGAGGGGAAAAGATAAACAGCTAAGGACAGTAACTATCATAGTGCCTTTCAAATGATGCCTCACATTAGTGGCAGTACTGGGATGTAAACGCCATCACCTCCTGAAATCTCCCCTCTAAACTCCTCCCTCTCCTCTGCAGCCTCGCTTTATGGCTCTACCTCATTTCTCCAGCTTTGTGTTTTCTTGTGTAGATCGCCTCGGTGCTATGTTGCCCTGGAGACCTGTAGTTTTAATGTGTTGTATACTCACATTAAATCTTAAACTGCCCGTGTTTTTCCAGGCGGATCCCACTAAGGTAGAAACGGTGCAGGATGTGCTGGCGAGGGCAGCAGCGAAGGGCCTCCTGGGCGGGATAATTCCTGAACAAACAAAAACTGGCAAAAAGGGGAAAAGCAAGAAGAATCGAGCAGCTTCAGCTACCAGCAAACCTTCATCTCCCTCCAGCCAACAGAGGGAGCTGGTCAATGGAGAGGATCCAGAGGAGGAAGAGGAGAAAGGTGAGGAAGACGTCAAGGATAGCAAGGAAGATGAGGAGAAGGTGGATGAACAGGAGGACGATGAGGGCAAAAAGGGACAAAAGAAGAAGAAAGGACGTAAGAGAACGGTGAAACGACATCAAACCAAGAAGACTGCCACGCTCTCCAAGCATCAACCAAAAACCCACAAGAAGAAACCAACAAAGAAAAAAGTCAACCAATCACATCACAAGAGGCGCGTGACAAGAACCAAACCAAGACGAATACCTCGTCTCACGCTGACATTAATTTCCTCTGCAAAATCCTCCAACCATTTGTCTCCGATCGCAGCTCTGGCACACAAGCTGAACATCAGCCCAGTGGTCAAATCACAGCAGGACGCCCCCTCCTCCACTTCTCTCGCTGGAAAACATCCCTCACCTGCTCGTCCTGCTCCACCGTCTCCCCTCACAGCCTCCAGGAGACACAACACACAGGCCGACAGAGCAGAGAGAACGAAGGAAACAACAAAACCAGCAAGAAAGGTGGTTAAACCGGAGACTAGAGTGTTGAAGGCAGCGGATTTTGTCCTGCCACCGATTTCCTCCCCGTCAACTAGTTCCCTACGCAGTAAGAGCAGCAGTTCTTTGTCCCAGCTTCTGTCCCGCACCTCCAACATGTCTCCATCCTCATCCTCAGTCCCTCTGCCTGGGTTATAACAACACAACCATCAGACTCTCTGAATTTAAATTATTGTAATACATATGGACACTACCAGAGGTGGAAAGTAACAAAGTACAAGTACTTCATTACTGTACTCAAGTACAATTTTCATGTATCTGTACTAAGTAAAGTGTTTGAGTACTTTCTTCACCATTAGACACAACAGTCAAAATGATTAAAGGACAAATTTCAACTCAAAAAAAAGGATTGTATTTAAATTCATTTTAGAGATTTCATTAGACCACACCACACCACACCAAAATGTGCTTTAATATATTTACACATAATTGTTAGACAAATTAAAAAAGGATGTGAAATAAAAAGATATTTTATAGTCATTACTTCAGACACAAGGAAGACAATTAGAAACTTTACATATATTTTTACACAGGATGGTGTGGTGACGCTTTGTGTGATAGTTTACTTCTGACCTCCACCAAGGAGGTTATGTTTTTGCCGGGGTTTGTCTGTTTGTCTGTTGGTTTCCAAAATAACTCTAAAAGTTACAGACGGATCTTGATGAAATTTTCAGGGATTGTCCAGATGGGGATAAGGAACAAATGATTAGGTTTTGGAAGTGATCCGGATCACCGTCTGGATCCAGGAATTTTTTGAAGGATTCTTTAACATTGGGAGGTAGGACCATATGCGACATTTATGCATATGACTCCACCAAAAATGGTCAAGACACTTTGAAAAAAAATACAGGACAAGTTTCTATTATGCTCTACAATATATCAAAGATTGATCAGGAATAAAGGATAAAGGAATAATTTCGAATAATATGATCCAGAATATGAAAAAAATCGATCTTTCAAACTTGCATCATAAAAAAAACAAATGAAGCTAGAAACATGCAACAGACATCTTTAAAGAGCCACGACGCTGTGGAACTAATATTGATATAAATTAACGAAAGACTAATACTTGTAATATCTTTGGTGGAAGTCACAATATGGAAGGAAATGTGCTTGGTGGAGGTCTGTGCTCTCCCAGTGCTTTTCTAGTTTATGCTCATTTTTTGCACATTTTTATTTTATGTAATTAGATCGTTGTGCTTGTTTTTGTTAAAGTATATTCGGGATACAAAGAGACTTTTAACTTTTAATTTAGCTTCATTTTACCAGCTTATTAGTCCAGAGGTATCAACCATCATGTTGGTGAGCTTTGACCTTTTTAAATTAATCTTTTATTACAAAAACAAGAAAACTAAAGATTGAATTCACCTGTGAGCCAGGCCTAAAATTAATCAGTTACAGAGTGAGAGGAGAAAGAGGGAAGAAAACATATTCTGAATTATATAATATATATGCGACATATTATGTATTTTTACCTCCTAAAACCTCAAAAAAATATATTTAAATGACCTGATCTAATAGGACTAAGTCCATCTTTGGTCAAACTGCATGCACCAGTCATTTCCAGTGGTCCCAAGCTGAAACTGCTTCATGTTTAAGGGCTGCAGGGTAAAAACCACTTCCCCAAATAATTAATTAATATGAAAAAAACTGCACTTGCAGCTTGGTTATTTTACACACACAAACACACAGAGAGGCCAGGTGCTGTGTTTTATAATGCTGTTTATTCTCACAATTGGTTACATTGATAAAGTGTACAAATCAGTGAGCAGCAAACGGAAGCCAACACATCCATCTGTGGGAAATGGAGTGTGTGTTTGTTGTTGTTTATGTGTGAGCTTGACAGAGATGCTGGGAGCCCACTGCTGTGACGGCCCTCCTCCTCCTCCTCCTCCCATTAACTGTTCAGACAGCAGTGGCGTCCCAGCTCAACGCACTGTACAGAGTGAAGATATATTCCTTTATCTGTTATTTTTTTTCTGCAAAGCGGAGCTTGTAGCGTTGTGAGTTAACCAGGGACTGAGACACAGAGTCAAGAAACTTTACTTGCCCCAACTAATAAAATCAGTATATACTTTTATAAAATAGAATAAATAAAATAAAAAATATTTCTGTTCAATACATACAGTCTTTCTTTAAACCATCCAAGGGCATGCAAGGCTTTTCATGACTTTCCATTTCTCCAGATCAAAAGAATGCATAGATAATTGCTCAGTTAAATTCAGTATCAACTTAATTGACAACTGTGAACTTTTCCAATCGCCTCTACTGTATTTCATTATTTGCTCTCGTATTTTTCTTATCTACAACATTGTATATCAGTATTTTACACTTTGGCCATTTGGTGAGTTTTCAAAAAAAGGCATTTCATTACAAGAAAGTAACAGGAAACTAAAAGACATTCAAATAAATGAAACGGTAGCTTATAACAATGATTAATGCCAAATGTTACATTAAATGGGTTTTATGTACACACAAATGTTTTTCATCTCATTCACATTTTGACATCCTCATGACAAAAGAAGGTGACGTGGTTGAATTTTCTCATCAGAATCTCCATTAGTAAACTAGTTCCTCTGACCTGTGTGTGGTCACTGTGGACTTCATGGGTTAGGTGCAGGACAACTGAAGATATGCAGCAATCTGACCGGTCGCTAAGCCCCCTAACTGCTCTAGTTACTGTTGTAACACTTTCTCATACATGCAAATGCAGTGATAATGGTTAACCGGGTTTAGCTTCACGTGCTAGTCTGAGTATTCACATGTAGGTAACTATATTATTAAACAAATGCGACTGTATCAAGCTGTGTGGGTTACAGTCACATTACTCAGGTTAAATTTATGCTTTGCCCTTTATATATCTGAACAGTATACATATATTCAAACACTTGCCTTCCACAATTACATAAAAAAAATAAACTGGTATCATTACCCTCACAACTGAAGGTGCAACATCCAGGACAATCTTTTACTGAATATGGGGGATATCTAAAAACTGTGTATAGAAATGTATGAAGCAAGCGTGACATCACCCGTTGGTTTTAAGCCAGGAGTTCGGCATTTGAATGTCGCCATGTTGGTTCTTTGGAGCCAGAAGTGACCATATATGGATATGAAGGGAGGAGTGAGGAGGCGGGTCTAACCCTTGAACCTGAGGTCACTGACCAATGTGTATGGGACTCAACTTCAGCTCTGCTCTCACTGGAGAACAGATCTGTAGATCAGACTAACCCCACCCCTAAATCTTCCTCTTTTTGGAGCCTAATATCTATTTTATTTTTTTTTTCTCAGATCATTAAGAAGAATTAACTTTAACTACTGACATCAGAATGACTGGTGGAAAAATGTATTGACTGAGTATTTCATGACTGAAAAGGACTAGTTTTGAATTAAGCCCTGAGCTCTTATTTTGAAATTTCAACTATAGAAAAATACCAGAGACAAGTCTCAGGGTCCCCCAATTGGGGGACCTTGGGGTTTAAAAGGTTAAAAGTTTTTGGAGGGAGTGTTGCACTTTTTGCACTTCCATATCAGTCTCATATTCGAGGCCTGCTTGCTTCGTTCATTTCTATATACAGTTTGTGGGAATATCACACAACTAATATGAGATCAGACATTTAATGTATCTGGAAAATCCACATAACATAGTCAGCTATCAGTAAGCTAGTCAGTCAGTCTTTCTACAACCACTTACACACTGTTTCAACAAGCTGTGATCAGACAACCACTGTGGTCAAGGGGTTTAGCAAACGGTCAGTTCCAGAGGTTCAGTGTTAAAATGACAGGAAGGAAATGTGTTTATGATTTCAGGTCAAACAATGGTCTTCATGAGTTATTACCATACATCCAAGCTCGTCAGATACGTGATAATAAGGAGCTAGCTGGAGATCTGTTTGAGAAACTCAATACAAAACAGACCAAAAGTGAGTGATCTGGTGGCACTGATGAAAACAGATGTACAGTAAGTAAGAAAACAGAGAAGGCGCATTCAAGTGAACAGAACCCTGGAGACAGATAGATAGCAGCCCAGGAAAGTCCTGTTAATTTGAGTCAACACGTCTCTCTGTTGGCTTTCCTCCTGAAAACAGCCGAGGCTGAAGAATCAGTCGCTCTTTCTCTCTCAGCAAAAATCATCACAACCATACCCAGGTATAAAAACACATTCCTCAAGTCTTCTTTCTCTTCCGCCAGGCTTTTTCTAATGTCACCAATCCCCTTTTATTAGTGGACATGAAGTCTCTGATGACTGATACTGAGGTGGGATTTAAAGGAAGAATCAGTCAAGTTTCTTCCAGCATGTGTATCAAAGAGCAGCAGCAGCAGCAGCAGCAGCAGCAGCAGCATGCTGATGTCTCCTGCGCTTGGAGCAGCAGTCTGGTAACCAGAGCGCAGGGAAGCAGAGGAGAGAAGGTCAACACTGTCCATCCCTGTGTCTCTTCCTCCATTATGGCTATCGTCTGTCATTTTCCAAGGGATAACAAAATAATAAAGAACAAGACGTAAACAGGAAGAATACCAAGGATGCTTCAGGTGAAAGGTCACCGCTCGTTCTGACCCTCCGGGGCTGATTCTTGCACACTCGACGAAAACAAACAAACAAACAAAAAAAAAAACAAGAGTAGGATAAACAATCAGTGTGGCTTCTGATTTCTCACCCCTTCAGTCTGTGAAAGCAGCAGCACTGTATTGATATTGTATAGAATGGTTCACATTTAGATAAAAAGTTCATGCAGGATCAGGTGAACAGGTCAGAGGGTGTAGACTGACAAACAAATCTCAAATCTCTCTTTAGTCTGTAGCAGCTTCCTTCTTACTTCCACTCATTACTCACTGATAACATTAAAACCAGACACTATGGCTTTCATGGCTCCTTCCTTTCATTTCTTTAATGTTACAGTCTACTGAGGATAATGAGAAAGAGGGCCCGAGGCGAGGGGGGGAAAGCCACTACAGACTAACAGGACGACCAGGTGAATGACAGGGAGTGCGGCTGGGTGTGGAGGGTCATGCTGGCAGCACAGGCACAGACACAAATACACTAAGAGCACGGAGAGATCAGCAGTTTGGGCAGCAATGAGCTCGCTCATCACACGGGCTCTGCTGGAAGGAGCACCTCCTACGTCAGCTGTTGCTCTCTTCTCCTCACTCCTTTGTGCTGAGTTCTATGTACACTATCACCTTCATGACGATCAGTCAGGTGTTTCTCATGGCTGTTCCTTCTCGATATTCATCTCAGTCATTTTGAGGAAACACACGAGCTGCTGCTCAAGAGCTGATAAAACTCTTGAGGTGAAATTTCAATTTTCTCCCGAAAAAAGCAGAGGAATCGTGACAGGTTTCCCAAACCCTGTGGTTTTGCTGTGTTTCCATGGTTACTGGGGGTCTGTGGTGGCGACGGGTCTTGGCAGCGATGCGACAAGTTGCCATGGT
>OOFC01000243.1:2753-22263 GCA_900323345.1 Pseudochromis fuscus
TACTTATTTGTGCTTCCAGCTGGTGGCCTTATCCAAAAAACCAAGCTACTGTTCATTTCCTGAAGCGGGATATAGCGATCACATCTGGACATACAAGCCGAGGCATCAGGCTGAATATGGAACTTATCTAAAGACAATTCTCTTGATCTCGAGCTTGAATAAGTGGCTTAAATGTAGGCTTCGTTCATCCAGAGTAAAATGCTGAGTAATCGCCCTACATTTGCTCAACAGAGCGACGGAGGCAGGGGCAGCTCTTAAAAACCTTTTGTTGATGGAAGGACAGTGTGAGTTTGGTGTTAATGCAACGATTTTAAAATTAAAGCAGTAATTTCCCCCCAAAGTTCAGAGTAAAGTTTCTCTCACACACTCAGGGAAACCTTAGATATAATAGAGTTGATATGAGTTTTGTCCAAACATGGAGCCTGACTCTTCATGTCTCTAAGGAAAATGCTTTAGTGTCACGTTTGAGTTGGTATAAAGCATGAAGGCTCTCAGTAGACGAGTCACATGACGTCCTGGTGGGGACCCAGGAAGTCTTCTTCTGATCCAGGTGAACAGTCGTGGTTACAAGTCTCTGGTCTTATTTTGTGAGGTGGAGACTGAAAAGAGAAACTCTGATTTAAACTTTCCAGAAGTTATAAGACTGGACCAATCAAAATTATTATTATTATTTTTTTATTGCAACATAAAAGGGGCGGCTGTGGCTCAGGTGGTAGAGCGGGTCACCTGTGAATCGTAAGGTTGTGGGTTTGATCTTCAGCTCCTCTTGTCCACATGTCGAAGTGTCCTTGGGCAAGACACTGAACCCTAAGTTGCTCCCAATGATGGCTAGCGCGGTAGCCATTGGTGTGTGAGTGTGTGTGTGAATGAGGTGCCTTGTAAAGCGCTTTGGGACCTAGCTAAGGTAAAAAAAAAAAAGCGCTATATTACCATTTACCATAAAAGAAAATCTAAGAAATCGCCATAAATCACATCAACTGTCACAAACTCTCCAAATAAAGGACATGATTACAATCTGAGCCTTTTAGTCTGATTAAAATTAAAAAGTTTCATCACTTAATAAATCATTTCCATAAGAAGAAGCAGGACACCATGTTGGAACAGTATCTTCTCGCACTATAAAACATTATTAGTATTTTATCATGTGGCTGTTTCTTCTTTGATTTTCAACAGTTTTGTCTTTTGGATTTTTTTGATGTCCCCTCCCATACTGTAAAAAACTACTGAACATGTTGCTCTGTTTGAATCAGTAGTGACGCCCGCCTGTGTTTCCTCACACATGGAAAACCATGTTAATCCTCTCCTCTGTAACTGTGTGAGAGTTTCTGCACTTTTGGCATAAAACAGATGTTAGCATGTTTGTCTTATCGAGACTTTCCACAGGCTTTGGGACCCCCCACCCCCACTGCAGCAATGTTAAAAAGGGATTAGTGCAAAACTAGGAAAACTGTTCCTGCTCTTGAGAATCCCCCAAAATGAACCACAACACACCTCAATCCTTTTGCATGAGTGTTGCTGCTGCTGCTATGTCCATGAGGCAGTAGATACAGAACTGGAGTTAGCCTGTAACTCCGACAGATGCACCAGATGTTTCACTAGTGTATGTGTGTGTGTGTGTGTGTGTGTTCAGGTGTAAACTGCTTACAGATGACAACACGGGCAGGCAAAGCAGAGTGGTGACTCCAGGAGGAGGAGGAGGAGGAGGAGGAGGAGGGAGAACCCACTGGTCTGTGAGGAAACAGAAACTTATCTTTTCCTGAGAAGCTGAGGCGAAAAACTTTTGTTTTCTGCTGAACTGTAATTCGTGCTCGAGTGCAAATGTGTGTGTGTGTTTGGCTGCGCTGAAAACTAGTGGAGCGTGTGAGTGATTTGCGATTCTTGTGTAAACCAATTTGAGTTTTCGACTGTTAAAATAACATTTTAGTCGAGTGAGGTCATTTGGTCCGGACCTGGATGCGAGCTTGGCCGTAGGGTTAAAAGTATAATTCTGATCCAAGGAGGAAGACAAAGGCCAAAAGTAGCTGTGTTGTTATTTGGATTAATACCAAGGCTTATTACATACTTTTTCCTTTTTGAAGCACCTCTTGCTTTGAAGTGAGCTGTTTTGTTTGGGAAGTCCTGAGTTAAGTTGTGGACATGTTTGTTTGATGTGACGGGTCGCGCTGTGTTTGGACATGTCTCCAAACCATGCTAACCCACATGAAAGTCCATCTATACATCCTCTCATGTAACTGTAAAGCAAATCATGTCAGTTGTGATCTTTTCAAGTGTCAAAGCACAAATGTGTACCTTGTATGTTTGTGTGTTTGCGGCGTTGCTAAGGGACGGCAGCAGAAACAAGGCCGACAACTATTTATACAGACCGTTTCCTCTGCAGGGATGGACCCAGCCCCTTAAGTCATTTACCAAACGACTTCACATTCTTTCATTCATCAGATTGTGCATCTGTTTATTCGCACTGAGCCTTATCTCCGTTATCTGCATTGCTTCGGTTCAGCCTGATGATCAGGGAGAGGCCGAGGAGCTTGTGGCCTTTTTTTCTGCTTCCTCAGCTTCAAAGCTCAGCATGTCAACATCTGAGGAAGTTATAAACATTGAAATATGTAATCATTACTAAGGTAGGAGGCTGGCATAAACAGTCTTTTTATTTAGATGGTCCTGCACAGTGGGAGGCTCCCACCTACCTCTGCTTTGGCATCAGAAAGTCTTTTATTCACGCATGTTGTTTTGTTTGTCAAATAAACAATGGCAACCACAACTGGAAAAGCATGTGAAATGTACTTTTTTATTAACTCCCTCTCAAACGAAAAGCATATTTCAAAAGAACAAATTCTCGTGAGAATTAAAATATTCACAGATACAACATTATTTATAGAAACCACAGTCTGCCATGTGTAGCTTATGAGGTACCAATAATTATTATTTTTGACATCATTGATGAGGTCGATAACAAATAGAGGAATTCTTGACAAACAAAAGCTAAATAGGAAGCAGACAGGACTAACAGCTGGCCAAGAGGAAAAAAAAACACTAAAGAAAAAATGTTTTGGGCCCACGAGGAGTTATAAAATGGAAATGTGTTGCACACATGAGGAGCACAGCTGCGTACCATCCTTCAGTGATCCCATTTCCTTTGATATCCCTCACTCTTATCGGGATTAAACACTGATATTCTGGAATGACACCAAGTCCAGTCCAGATGATCCACACCAGGGCACATCACACTGACGTGGCCTCTCGGTTTCAGACCTGCATCATCGTCTGACACAACTGTGCAGACACTGCAAAATGTATTTTAAAAAAAGGAGGGTTTTTAGCATTTTTTTGTTGATTTTCTCTCTGCAGTCTCCTGCTCTTTTTATTTGGATGCATTCAAATTTAACATCAATAAGAATTCAGTGATGCAAATTTTAAAGTAGATGAATTAATGAAGGAAAGAATCTGAGCTCGGATATTAACCGTATAATCACAAGGGTCATGCTTTGAATGAAAACATCAAAGCTCAGGCAGAAAGTCGCTTGTGGAGGCCAAACTAAATAATGTTATGTCACCGTCGTGAGCTCCGGTATCATCACTGGGATGTTAGTGAAAGGTTCAAGTAACACGGTTCAGTAGGTTTTAAAGCAATAAAGGACTGAGAGTCTGGAGCAGGTCTGTGAGGAGGCACCACGGCTCAGCACAGAAACAACTTACTTCTAATAAAGATGCTAAAATACTGATACTTAAATGTAACAAAAAGATGAATGGAAGGCACTCAGAGTACAAACCTCTGCCAGGATATAATCTATCATAGATTATCGATAACCTATCAGATTATCGATATTATCATCAAAAAAACTAACTTTGAACTAATTTAAAATGATGCATAACCTGTTTGGATAAGTATATTTGTTCATGACTTTTCCATCCACTTGATAGAACCTAAATCCTTCCACTTTAACTTAGTTTACTGACAGGCCAATAGAGTGTGCAGTAGGTCAAACTGCTCCCTCTGCTGGATCACAAAAAAATAATTCAAATGGTTTCAAAGGTGCAATACCAAGAATGTCCACTGGAGGCTGGCTCCAAAAAAACGTTCCCAAAAGTCTTTGCGATCTGGTGGTTCATCTGAAAATCATTTCATCAAACACATCAGGCAGCATCTTTGGGTTCAAGGGTTAGACTCACCTACTCTCTCTTCACCATCATATCCAAATATGGTAAAAAAAATTCAACATGGCGACATTTAAATGCCAAACTCCTGCCTTCAAAGTGCGAGTCCACAAAGCAACAGGTGGCGTCACGACTACTCTGCAGCTTACATGTCAAGCAGGTCATTACAGCTCGAATATGAGCTCTTCACTTTGCATGAATATCTGAATTTTGAATAAAGAGTGAAGATCTAGAACCCACTGATACGAACAGCAAGATATTTTTTACAACATTTGCTCATTATATGCGAAGGAGATTTTCTGGGATGTCAGGATTTTAAACATTTGTTTGTTGGGTAACACCCAGTGATAAACAAACACCTCAGCTCAGGTGGAGGTAACAATGTATCGTGATCAGTACTTCTACTGTCTGACATGAATACATTAAAGTGACAGGAGGGCACAGGTTTAATCTAGCAAGTATGAAGTATTAAAGCAGCATTACACAACACCGATGTGCTGTAAGTGTACGACTTCTGGCTGCTTTTAACCCCGAGCTCTGTAATAATGAGCATATGTGCAGATGTAGATTGTGTTGCCAGCGCTTTAAATTGCAAATATGTTTTATAGTGAATATGAAGCAACCCAGTGAATTTAAACACATTTATGACCCGTGCCATGTAAAACCCTTACCCAGTTTGAACCCTCACTCCAGCAGTAAAATCTGGCACATAGGCCAAACAGAGCGGCATTAACAGTAAAGTCATTATTGAAAATAAAGGGTTTTATGTGCCTCTTGTTTCGACTTTTATTTGGACGAGAGGCCTTCGAATCCCCAGCATGAAGGAGCCACTCATCTCCGTCCAAGTGTCATTACTCAATTACTTGTCTTTGAAATGAGTTCACATGGCTCCACTGTGTTTCTGTTTTTTTTGAGCGAAAGAGCTCAGGAACTTGGCCGGTCACGTGATGCACGCATATTTCCATACTCATTTTGGTTTTGGGAAACCATTCTGGAATATTCCCCTCTTAGTTTTCCCATGGCCACCCTCAGGCCGCCGTTACACCTCTTCCTACATGATGGAGTAACAGACCACACCTTCTACCCACGCCACCCACCCGATCTCCCAGGGAGGCAAACCTAAAAATAGGACCAGATACTGTCATCAAATCTTGCTGAGTCACATGTTGGGCTGTTTATGTTCTGATGTTATCACTTGTTTTACATTTGGATATTTGGAGACAATTTTTACCTTTCAAAAAAAGCAAATTCTGCACCAAAAAAAAGTCGTTTCTCTGGCTCCCACTCGTCCCCACAAAAGGAGCAGGGACTGAATGTCTTTCCAACACTTAACCGTTGCTGTAACTTGCTTCTGGTGGATCACATCTCCCTCTCGCTCTGCCAAGTCCAGCCACACAGCCCCCCCTCCTCCGGCGCTTCTCTGACTCACCAATCCGCCTGAACAATGCCCACCATTGAACTCTCAATGGTTGTCTTTAATTGACAGCTGGAATCTATTAATGCAGTAGCCAGTAGCCATGGCTACTCCACAATAAATCCCATACGTACACATCCATGAATGAAAATACATTTTGAGGCGGATTGGAGCTGGTGGGACTCATGTGTCTCATGGTTGTCCTGAAAGGGCCCTTCAGAGTCGCAGATGTTTAGGAGCTGACTCACGATACCGTCGCCTTTTCCACCCCTGGTCCCTGAGTGGTATTTACCTTGAGAAGTTATAATTTCCATGATTTGGAGAAACAAGTTGGTTTTTCTTGACATCTGGGAATAATTCTTGCTCATCGTGGTTTTGCTCTTTCATCTCTTTTAATGTCACACACGGAGCGGACAGCGTTTCACACTAAGCAGACGGGGAATTAGATAACGTGACATGAGTGCTGACACGTTTTAAGTTGATAGTTGTGCAAGTCTGTAGCCTGACACACTTTAAAGCTCCATGTTGTTTTGTTAATGTGTTAAACATGCTCTTTTGCGCTTAAATCAAAAATAAAATCGTTGCAACATGGATGATGAAGCAGCTGTTAGAGCAAAGTGTGACTCATTTTTTTTAAAGAAGGCTCCAAGTCACTGTCATGACACCAATGTAATCATGAAGAGTGGTATAGCAGGGGTGTACAGTGCGGTGCAGGGCGTGAAGCCAAGTGTCTGACAGAGTGGAATAATGTTTAAGACTCTGAATGTTCTGCTTTACAGGTTCACTTCGGGGGAACAGTTGTTACGTAATCGCACAGGCATGACAAACGCTTCAACATGGGAGCAAAGCAAACAGCACTGTGAGCTGATAAATCGCTATATTCCACATGTGCCTTTGCCTTCATGCTGTTTAACAAAGAACAGCGACTCTGGGATCGCGCTTTTACTACAGGTCACGAGGTCTGCATTCATTTTGGATAACTGGAGCTGCAGTGATAGAAGCTTGGACACGCCGCGTCTCTTAAATGATTTATCCTAATTGTGGTGCTTAAATGTGACACCGCACATCCATTAGCCAATCCATCTTGGAGTGTGTTTTATTTGTTTTTTCTGCTTCAGGCTTCCTCTCTTGAATTCCCTAAATCCAGAGGCATTCAGTTACTATTAACAATTATCTTTTTTTCAGCTGGATTTTTAGTGTTTCCAAAAATGATCTCCAGAGGAAACCTTGTAATTTGTAACTTCAGAGCCAACAGTACCTGAACAACATGCACTGTACTTATTCTTAACCCTTTACCACCTGAGCCTCGAATTTTCCACCTGGACTTTTTATGCTTATTTTCAAATTCAAATTTAACCTGCAAAATCTAACATTCATGTGCATTTGCAGTGTTTTTGTTCACCAAAAACTCTAAAATCAAAATCCATTTTTGTGTTTTTCTGCTATTCTTGCTTCATCGACACTGTTATTACAACACATAGTATATTGTATTGGACTGTTAATTTGTGAGCTTCTGGGAAAGGTGCAGGTGAAATTATCGTAATGACACCATGTTCACTACAACGTGCAACGTCTCAACTCTCAGAAACTGTTGGAATTTTTCCAATTGCGCAAACTGTGACATAATTACGGTAATCCAAAATCACCTGTGCAAGCGTATCATCTGTGATACAGTCAGTGTTAAAGGTTTAAAGCTGCACGTTACCTACACCTGAATGCTTTTACAACTCCTTGTTTTAGTTCTGGATGATCCAAACCAAACCTAAAACACCAATGAAGTTCAGGCTGTAAACATTGCTCCCATTGCCCCATGTTCACTGCATAAGTAGATGCCTGTAGATGGTTTATTACTTTAACTTAATTGAGACCACTAGCACTTATATGGTTGCCAAATTAAGTAACTTTCAATAAAATAATGTATGCAGGTTGGCAATTGTTACCTCTTAATTTCTCCAACAGTAAGTGTTTCATATATGGTGTTAGCGGTTATTCAGCCGATTCAACAGTCAACAATCCTTCATTGTTCATGAAAACTGTTCAGTGTTGGTTGGTCAATTTGGGTTTTTTTAAAACCTGTATGAGTTTTTTGAGTTTTATTTTAGAATTGCTTCCATGTTTTCAGATCTCATTAATTAATCATAGTATATTATAGTATTGTGTTGTCATGACTAAAGGAAATATTGATCAGACCCACAGACTGTGTAGAAATAGATGAAGCAACAAGACCTCAAACTTGAAACCAATGCAAAAGTAAATGAAACTGTATTGAGTATTTTATGATTGAAAAAGATCATTTTGGAAAGGCTGTCAAGTGGAGTCAGAGTTTTTCTTGAACCAGCATCTAGTGGCCATTGGTGGTATTGCACTTTTTTGCACTTGGCCTCATTGTTGAGAGTAGGTTGTTTTTGCTTTTTTGATACAGTCTGTGGATTGAGTGCAGATGGGCTCTTGAGGCCTGCATGGATGGGAGTAACGGTGATGAGGGAAGAGTGGATGAGTGGTGGCAGGGAGTAGACAGAGGGAGTGGCTTGACAGGCTGAAGAGTGGAGCAGGAAGTGGAAGCTGTGACTTGGCAAAACAAGCAGACAAACCGGTGGACAAATGAGGAAGCAAGCAGGATGGTAACGATCCTGGGGCACGAGGAAACAGACATCACTGCATCAGTGGAAAAACAGGTTTAAAAGCATGCACAAAGCCCAGAGCACACCAAGAACGAGTCAGGGTTTAAACACTGCAGAGCTGATGCTGACATGAGTGGCAGGTGCATAGATTGACAGTCCCAGCAGCAGGAGAACAGCACCTCCCACCTTCACTGGTTTCTTTGCAGTTTTACAGTCTGAACCACACACGCAGCCTGATCCCTGCTGAAGATCCTCTGGCAGCATCCTTTAGCCAGATAGCTTGGACAGAACGCAATGCTGCACACAGCTGTTGCCCCCGGTAACCTGGTGTTTTTGGACGATGGATGTTTTTCCATTGATGGGAACCGTGGACCCTGAGGACCCTCAGTGATGAAGACTGTAGAGTTTTCATAAGATTTTTCTGACCTAACAGATTTATCTTCCTTTTATACGACACCCCATCCTTTTCAACACAAAACTGGATTCATAATGAGTTACATCTGCTGGAGATATGGCACAGGCACATCTGGAGTGGCACCAGCTGAACAGATCCCAAAGAGGGGTTGAAAATATTTTGTAATTCATTTCAGATGCTGATCTACTTTTAAAAGTCTGTCCTTGACATTATGTGTTCCTTACATTGTGTGCAGACAGACTGCTGAAGGATCCTATTGGACCAGACTCTTTGTGTCATAAATCATACTGGCTGCTGCTCTTTAAGACCCTGCATTCACTTCCTGATGCTGCTGTGGAAGAATCAAGTTTAACAACAGATACTGAAAGTAATGTGAAGTTACTGGTATCTACTAGAGATCAAAAGTGGTCACAGTGACATCACCTGCTGGGTTGGAGACTAGCATTTTGAAGCCAAGAGTTTGGCATTGGGTCATCACCATCTTGGTTTCTTAGAGCCACAAATGGCCATATTTGGATAAGAGCTTAGGAACAGAGAGGGGGCGGGTCTATCACCATGTTGTGTTTTTTAGAGCAAGAAGTGACCATATTTGGATATGAAGGGAGGAGTGAGGAGGCGGGTCTGACACTTGAACCCGAGGATATTGTTCCAATACGTATGAGACTGGAGTGCACCGGTGAATGAGCCTCCAAACCAGAGCTGTCAATCAAACTGGCCACGCCCCTAACTCCTCCTCTTCTCTCTAATTTCTCCTTAATGATGAAATGATTTTCACATGGACCCTCCGATCTAATGACATCAGAACCACTTGTAGGAAAAATGTGTTGACTCAGTTTTTCAGGCTTGAAAATGAGGATTTTTTAAAAATTGAAATCAATTAGAGTTTTTTGGAGCCAGCATCTAGTGGCCTTTAGTGATACTGCACTGTTTTGCACTTCCGCATTGGCCTCACTTTTGAGACTCAGTTGCACCATTCATTTCCATGCACAGTTTGAAGGGTTACACTGGGAGCTTCCACTTCTTATTAAGCCCAGAGAAGCTGTTTTCAAGCAATTACATTTCAGTTAAAAATAATTAAATCTACTTATTTAATAAACTTTAAGCAGTGTCAAAAAGTCACTTTTTTAAATCAGTGACTCTGTAATGTCTACGTCTAAGAAAGATACTTTAAACAAACTACACTCAAACTGCTCTAAAGTGTAGTTCAAGCTAAACGACAAAATATATCTTTCATGAGTCCCCTCCAGAGATGCTTAACGGCACAATGACATCACTTTGCAGTTATGTCAGCAAAAAGTAAAGAGTTTTCTATTCTGACACCGCTCTGTTTAAAGTTTGGTTCGGTTCAGGCAGAAAAACAACTCGGTTAGCGTTAGGAAACACTTGTGGTCGTGGTTAAAAGGAACCAACAGTGACTGTTAGAAACGGGAATCAAACAGCATGTGAAAATCTGACGCTTTTGCTCCAGATGGACATGATTTATACCCTACAGAGCTCCTGCAGGCCTTTGTGCAGTGGCTTCAGTGACTGATGCTGTTGTTTTTTCTGAGTTAGAAGCTATGATTCAACCACAAAGGTACAAAAACCTTCACAAAACAGTATATCCAGTGTTTTTCCTCTATTGTATGGAATATGTGACACTGTGTAAAAGACTCTATAATAAGCCTTTGTCAGTCGGTCCAAACAGATTTCACATAAGAAAAAAAAAAATGCAGTGACAGCCAACAGTGCCCAGCTGGATGTGTGAAAGGAAACTTTACCAGCAGAGTCCTCCACAGTTTTAAAATGGGGAATTCCCATAAAGCTGCTGGCACTGTAATCCCAGTTAGAGGACACACAAAGAGCCTTTGAATGTAAAATTAATTTCCCCCTTCCAGTCCAGTCTTACTTCACTTTTAGCCAAGATTCAATGACCATGCAACATTTATTTATTTAAAAAAAGGTCATTAACCCCAACATTACCACAGATTAATGATAAAAGCAGCCTCCGCCTACACTGTAATGCTTGGTTTTTGGAAAGATTTTTGGATTTATGACTAAACCAAAAACATTTCCAGTATAAAAAAATGTGCATTTAGACATTGCATGAGGGTGTGGTTGTGGTTTGTGGGGTCAGGGGTGATTTTCTGCTGTTATGTCTTCATTACAGCGCTGAGAACAGGAGCTCTTCCTGCTTTCCAATGATTACTGCAGAGGAAGAGATAACAAATGAATTAAAAACTCATAATAAGGAAGGAGAAACCACAAAATCTGTAGTGGAGTGTATTGGAGGGATTGTTTGGGTCACTTCACTAATCATTGCTAATTAAGAAACACAATAATACACTGATAAAATGACTTAATGAAGGGGAAATAGTTGTGGGAAACCAAGAATCCTTTGTGTGGTTTATATCCACAGTGTGTGGCTGTGACCTTTCCAGTGATTGTGTGATGTGATGGATGTAGTAACACAGTTTGGCCACTGGTAGCGTTAGCATCATCCACCCATGTCCTGCTCTCTTGATTCCCACACTCACTTCACCTGTTGCCAGTTACCCAACCAGCAGCATCTTACCTTTGTTCCTGTCAGTTCATCTACTTCATTCATACTTTACAGATGTTTCCTCCTTGGTTTTTAGACTAAACATAAACATATGAAGGGACCAGGGGTGGACAGTAATGGAGTACATTTACTTGAGTACTGTACTTAGGTAAATTTTTTCAGTATTTGTACTTTACTTGAGTATTTGTTTTTTTTGGAAACTTTTACTTTCACTCCGCTACATTTCAAAGACAAATATTGTACTTTGGACTCCACTACATTCCCAGGAAGTGTGTCATTACTTCGGCAGGAAGTGACCGGCAGCAGAACCAAACAATAAAGAGGGAAGACAGGAAACAGCACAGTTTTGTCGTTTTACGGGGGTTTTTTTAAACGCTAAACAGCATGTTAGCCTCTCGATGGGAAATTTTAAAAAACAAAAAAGCAAGACCGAACAGTCAACCAACAAAGTATTATGCACCCTCTGCAGGAAGGAGTTTTCTTTTCATCGAAGCCCTTTCAGATTAAAATATCACATTAAGAGGAAGCAGACATTAGTCGGGGATTGACTCGGGCACTGAGAACAATACAGCAATGTAAAGTACTTGAGTAACATTTTGACTAATAACTTTTACTTGTAGTTGAGATTTGACCATGAGTATCAGTACTTTGACTCAAGTACTGAAGTTGAGTACTTTGTCCACCACTGGAGGGGACCAACATGGCTCCAGCTGGTAAACACTTGTACAGTCAGATATTCTGGGCATGTTGGCAACATTTTGGATGCAGGACCCAGAATTTGTCGACTTCCAGTGGAAATATTTGACATTTCCAGTTCCAGATCCTGCTGATGAAAGCCTTTCTCTCCAGCCTCATTTCGAAAGAGAGTATTTCCTTGGCCGACCCGCATTCTGGCTCAGTAACTAAACGCCTGCAAAGATATCAGAGATCTCTGACACCTCAGAGATTGTATTTAAAAGTTACAGATAAGTTCAGGCTTAAATGACTGTGTGCTCACAGTTCAAGGATTGAGCAAACAGGATATGACAGCAATAATGCATAACAAGAGATTAACTTCAGCTCTGAGCAATTTGCATTTCAAAATAATACATCAATTTTTGAGGAATTTCAGACAGTGATGTTTACAGAAAGGCTCCCTGACGTTGTACAAGTGGAGGATTTACTGGCTTAAGTTGCCTCTGGTGGGGATTGTGCAGGCCAGCCGAGGGTGAGAGGAAATCAAACATGTGAACTGGTTAGTCATGAGCCGTCCAGGGTTTTTGTACACATTAGCTTGTTTGCATTGGGTGTTATCCAAGCTAAAATAAAAGGAGTTCAATGCTAACATAGGCTGGGAGATAACTGCAGGAGCTGAGTGTGCTGGAGCCAAACCTTTGTTGTAGTCAATGTTTTTCTTTTTTTTTTTAACCGTCACATTCAAAGAGGTTCCTGTTGTTGTACAAGGAGTTTCCACTATTCTCACAATTTACATGATGTCTTCAGAAATCTGAGTGTAATGGATTGTTTAAATACTTTAATATCGTGAACTGATGGCCATATGCTTTAAATAATGGTCTCAACTGTGCAATTAAGACATGAAACAGTCGGGTGGCATGATATGTATAAACTTATATTTGCAATAAATATTTTACAGCATCAAAAAGTGCAGAGAAAATGAGATGCACCTGATGGTATGAGTGGATCTGGTGTTTTAGCTTCTCATTTAAAACTGTTTGAAGGCAGTTACCCAAAATATTAAATAACAATTTTAATTTGCAAAACATTTTACAAATACCGTATTTTCTGGACTATTGAGTGCACCTGTCTATAAGCCGCTATTGAATTTATTCCAACAGTTTCATGTGGTCCACTCTGACCGGGTCTGATGTGACGACGCTAAATGTATCGACGGCACGTAGCTTGCTAGCTTGTAAAACGCCAACGAGCTTTGTGCCACCGATACATGAGAAACACCGGTGTTTAAGTTCAAAGCGTCGGAAAAAAGTAGAGGCTTATAGTCCGGAAAATACGGTAATTACTTTCTCCATTTTGCACTGAATCATCAAAGAGTAAATGTAACATTTTCACAGCTAGTTTCATCATTCCAGCAATTGACAGAAATCTCCCTGAATCAGTTTGTAACCTTCAAATTTTCAACTTTCAGTAAAGCTTCATGTAAGTGATGTTTCAAATGTTTTAATAAGAGCATCATATGTGCAGTATACACAATAATTTATGAGATACAAGTGAACAAAACTGCATGTATGAGAGGTGATTCAGTTTCCTTTCAAATATTTCAATCAATATAAAGTGTTACGAATAAAAGCTCATATGTTTTGTATAGATAACTTAGTATCAAGGCTTCTTGTGTTTGTACACTGAGGTACACTTTGTTATATTTTATTCCTCCTTCTACTCCTATGGTCACTCAGCTTGATGTCACATCCTCTTCCTCACGAACCACCAACATCTCCTCCAGCTGAGTGGACATCTCTCCTGAACACCACCAGCTCCTCACATGTCGTCCAAGCGTATTTACAGTTAATACAATTCATTATTCCATTTACAGCAGGTGTGTGAATGATCAACAGACAATAGTGAGTAGTATTGGTGGTAGCTGCGGGCCTCTAAATCTAATTGTGCTGAGGGGCTTGTGCTGGTCCTGTCTACACGTGTGTCCTGGTGCACATGCATGACACAGGAATTGCTCCATAGTGCTCCTAGTGGTGTAAAAGTAGATGACTGAACAGTAAATTTCTTCATGATCTAAGCTGAAAAGTCAACAATTAAATGTAAACTTTCTTTTTTTTAAGTTATTTCAGGAGGCTGGATCCTGACCCTGAGCAGCAGCCCAGCTCAGTCTTTGTTGTGCATGAAATAAAATATCTACTGTGCAGGATGTATGGAGTCCTCCGCCACACAGAATAGTAGTAAAGTCATAAAAATATAAAATGCAAAAAGAAAAACCCCAAAAACTTGCAAAAGCTCTGACCATGTTTATTTAATCCACAGGAAGATGACAGGCCTGGTGGTTGAGCAAACAACAAAATTGGATTGCTGGACCAGTCACACGGCTCAAATCTTCCTTTTTGGAAAACACACACAAGCAAGAGAGGGAGGGAGGGTAAGAGAGCAAATCCTTATGTTTATGAGAGGAGAGTGAGATAAATAAATTAACAAAGAAAGACCCTCTCAGTCGAGGCTCAGCTAATCAGTTTCTGCGTGTATGTTTCTGTCAAAATAGATGTGGAGTTTTCCGGTGTGATGGCCAGACGGACTCCATCCCACTCTGCTTTCACATTACGTTTGAGTAATTGTACTGATCTCGACAAAGGGGGGAAAAAAAAAATGGCTGCAGTCGTCCAAGTTGTAAGTGTTTGGCTTTGTCAGTGGAACGGGATTCTTCTCGGAGGAAGAAAGTCGACCCACCCACTGTGCTAATAAAAGTCTTACAACTATAGTCAGTGTGTAAGAACATCGAACAGCTATTAACAGAGATGAAGGTTTTTTAAAACAGGAAGGACATCGTTGTTCCTACTGATTAAGTAAATCGAGTTATAACATAGATTCTATTAAAAAATGGACGATGCTAATGTGACATCACCCGTTGGTTTGTGGAGGAGTTTGGTATTTCATCGACACCATGTTGGTTGTTTGGAGCCAGAATTGACCATATTTGGGTAAGAAGGGAGGAGTGAGGAGGCGAGTCTGACCTTTGAACTCGAGGACACTGTCCAATGTGGATAAAACTGGAGTTCACTGGTGAATGTTCCTCCAAACCACCTGTAAATCATTGGAGACCACACCTGTCAATCGAACTAACCACGCCCCTAAATGTTCCCCTTTTTGAAAGCTAAAATCTCCTTAGTGGTAAATGATTTTCAGATGGACCAGATCTCTGAGACGAACAGTCGACTTTAACTAATGACAGAATGACTTGTGAGAAAAATGTATTGACTGAATATTTCAGGATTGAAAATTACCATTTTTAAAAATTTAAGTCAGTTGGGGTCAGAGTTTTTTGGAGCCAGCATCTAGTGGCCATTATTGGGATTGCACTTTGTTGCATATCCACATTGGCCTCGCTTCTGGGACTCAGTTACAGCATCCATTTCTATATACAGTGGTGCAGTGGTTACCACCTGCACCTCACAGCAAGAAGGTTCAGGGTTCAAATCTCGGCTCATGCCTCTCTGTGGGGAGTCTGCATGTTCTCCTTGTGCATGGTCCAAAGACATGCTTGTTAGGTGAATTGATTAGTCTAAATATTGAGTGAGTTGGTGTGTAAATGGTTGTGTTAGCACTGTGATAGGCTGGCAACCTGGTGTACCCCACCTCTTGTCCAACAACAGCTGGGATAGACTCCAGCGGACCCCTGTGATCAAAGTGTGGACAAAGCAGGTGTAGAAGATGACGGACTGACAATGTTTTCTGCAATTACAGATCAGTTAAAAATAATTAAACTATTTCATAAACTTTAAGCAGTGTAAAAAATCAACTGGAGTTTTTTGCAGCCTGCATCTAGTGGCCATTGGTGGTATTGCACTTTTTTTGCACTTATGCTTTGGCTGCATCCATTTTTTGCATGGTCTGTGGGTTTTAATAAAGAGACATTGAAAGTCAACACTCTCCTGTAACATAGGATCCATGACATGTGACTGGGACTTAAGCCCAACTGGCCTCTCTACAACCTCATGATCACTGCACACTGGGACAGTCCACACCATCAAATGCTGCTTCCACACCCACTGATTTACTCTCACTCAGGTACTTTCCCCACATAACAGCACGTCCAATTTATTTGAAATAATAGCTGTGGATGAGGCCAGAGGGGGGCCACAGCACACACACACTGACCCTTTGAAGTGAAGTCAAGGAAGGCGGAGAGGAGGCTGCCTCCCTGCCTTTTCTTCCTCCTGGTTAACAAGACATGTGATTAGCATTGCTGTCTGCCACTTAGTTTGCCCTGCAGTCAGCCTGGTCTGCCTTTAGAGGAAATACTGCCTGCAGGCGACTCTGCCAACACCAGGGTAAGTCTCTCTCTGTGTGTTAATGCTCGTATGTTTCTGTATC
Source organism: Pseudochromis fuscus (assembly GCA_900323345.1). Classification (NCBI taxonomy): domain Eukaryota; kingdom Metazoa; phylum Chordata; class Actinopteri; family Pseudochromidae; genus Pseudochromis; species Pseudochromis fuscus. Next base: position 18,950 of record OOFC01000243.1, read on the forward strand.
TCAGAGGTGCTGCTGTGATTTTAAACCTGCTTTCATCGTCAGGAGGGATTTAGCTCGTGTCATGGGGCCATGTCTGAGATGTTTCCAACTTAGAGAGACGTAGCCTAATTCATGCGTCTATGAGAAGCTTCTGTTAACTTTCTTTGATTGTCACACGGTTGTCACATTAAAAGCTCAACGTATGAACATGTAAGGTTGTTTTTAAGAAGGGAAAAGTAAGAATTTGTGCTGTGTGTGCACAGTTTCCAGGTTTGTGTGCATCCACAGCTGTTATCAAGTCAACCCTTCCCTTTGCAAACACAAGAAATCCTGCTAGTGTGCACCTGCTGATTGCTGTGCACGTGCAGTTAATTTAATTACAAAATAATGCATATTTCACAGACTACATCGTTAGGATTATGAATGACAAGTTGATGATCACTGAATTTTAGATGCTTGTTTTGTTCATGTTCCCTTAACACAACACAGACCCTCACACCCACTAAACAAATACACATTGTACTGCTTGGTTGTTAATATTCTAGGTGTGGGAATGTTTCATGTAGCTGGATGAGTACAATGTCCTACTCACTGGTTCCTCTGTTGTTTTGACCATTAGTGCCCACTTGCAAAAAGAGAAATTAGATTAGGTGACCTAACGATTGGAGTGTGTTTTGGTGGGGTTATGGAAAACAAGACGATTACGTGATGACCCCGAACATTCCTCTGCTCCTTCCTTATGTCGTGAGAGGCTTTACATGCGAGTCAGTTGTACTGGTCGTGCGTGTTGTGTTGCTCTGTCAGCCTGACTGGACTTACCTCATCCCCTGAAACCAATGCATTATGAAACTGGACCATGTGAAATATTTGGTCGGGCTCCATTTAAAGGAGACTTGATTAAAATCCTCCAGCAATGTGATGGTTGACCGGTGCCAAAGCTTCCCCGATCACAGGACAGATGCATGTGGCAGAGACGGTTTAAGCTCCTAATGGAGACCAGCTCCTCCGAGTCCCTGACCCTCGGTAAATACAATTATTCTGGTTGGATTTGTTTGGACAAAACAGCATAAAAGTGTTTATACATCTTTGGCTCGTGACTGACAGCTCAGGAGTGATTTCCAAAGAGAAAGCTTTTAAAGGGAGTGGATTAAAGGGACATTGCATGACAAAAACATCGTATTCAAATGCTCTACTTGACATATGTTGACTCATGTCCCTCAGGTGTTTAACCAGTGTAAACATGGTGACACCTTAACGATGGGTGTGGCAGAAACAGGCATATGAAAACATAGTAATAATATGGTTGTTTTCAAAGATAATGATGAGCAACTAACTCACGATTTTAGTTTCATTTACCGTATTTTCCGGACTATAAGCTGCTACTTTTTTCCGATGTGTTGAACTTAAACACCAGTGTGGCTCATATATCGGAGGCATGAAGCTCGTTAGCTTTTTACAAGCTAGCAAGCTCCGTGCCGCCGATACGTTTAGCATCGTCACATCAGACCCGGTCAGAGTGGACCACATGAAACTGTTCGAATAAATTCAGTAGCGGCTTATAGACAGGTGCGCTCAGTAGTCCAGAAAATAGGGTAAACGTTTTGTTAAAAATTTAGTTTTATATTGATAATATTTTAAATTAGAAAGCACTCAGACAGCACAAACCTCCATCAAGGCATAATCCAGCTGTACTGAAGCTATAGACTGAACAATGTTGCCCTCTTGTGGTGAAATAGCAATTTTTTAATTCTATACTCTGATCCAAAATGTAACCATTGGTTCCTTGGGTGATATCTGTCAAAAAATATATTCATCTGCTTGAGTTTTTCTGTAATTTTGCTTTAAAAAATGTTACTTCCTTGTTGGAGGTAGTAACTACTTCTCAGGGACTTTATCACGAACACCACACTAACACTAGGCTGATGTTGAAATCCCTTTTTTTGTGATTCTGCACCTTGTTATCATCATACATCACATCTCAGCTGCACATTCATGCTGCTGAGCTCCCACATCCCACAAGTGCTGTTACTGGATTTAGATCAGGTGACCAGGACTCAGCATCATCTTCATGAAACCACTTTTTTTCTTTGTGACCTTGTGTATTCTCATGCTGCCATTCAGACTGCGATTGATTAGTAAAACATACCCCACCATTACACCAGCAGCACCAGCAGCTTGGACTGTGAATCTGTGGACAATGGGTTTGTGATGCCAAAGTCCTGAGCCCACCATCTGCAGCTTCAGAAGAAATCCAGATTCATCCAAACCAGGCTTTGTTTTTCCATCCTCAGCTGTCGAGTTCTGGTAGGCCTGTCCCCACTGTTGGGTGCATGACCAAAGGAGTAAAACTCAGCTCGGTGTTGCAGGGTTTGTTGTGTTGTGCGTCCTGAGATGTTTTCTGGTCAGCACAGTTGTAAACAGAGGTTATGTGAGTTACCATAATCTCTCTGTCAACACCAACCAGTCCGGCCTTTCTCCTCTGACCACTCTGGTCAACGAGGGTTTTCTATTCACTGCTGCTCACTGGATGTTTTTCGCACCATCATGAGAAAACTCCAGAGAAGTCCCAGATGATCGGGGATGAGTTGGGTTTTTCCTCAGAATATTGATAACACTGTAAGGCCTTGACCTGACTGTGTAAAGTGGCCTGGGAAGATTGTTATTGTTTCATTTCAGTTACATTGAAATCAGCTGTTCAAAAAAGACTTGAACAACCCCATCTGCCTGCAGTCATTGTTTTATATTCATTTTTTCCTTATTCTCTCTTTATCCGACCTGTACCTGCAAGATTGTTTACATCCCACTTTTACCACGTGAATGAACAACTGGATACCTGCATGAAGAGTTCAGTGAATTTCAGTGGTGGACTGTAACGGAGTACATTTACTTGAGTACTGTGCTTAAGTACATTTTTTCAGTATCTGTACTTTACTTGAGTATTTGTTTTTTTGGATACTTTTACTTTCACTCTGCTACATTTCAAATACAAATATTGTACTTTGGACTCCACTACATTCCCAGGAAGTGTGTGGTTACTTACTTTATATACAGTCTATGCTGCAATGTGTTTCAGGCAGTTTGTCCAGGTAGAGTTACCGTCGCGCAAATCGGCAGGAAGTGACCGGCAGCAGAACTGAACAATAAAGAGGGAAGACAGGAAACAGCACGGTTTTGCAGTGTTACATTTTTTAAAAAACGCTAAATAGCATGTTAGCCTCTCGATGGGAAATTTGAAAACAAAAAAGCAAAACCGAACAGTCAACCAACAAAGTATTATACACACTCTGCAGGAAGGAGTTTTCTTTTCATTGAAGCCCTTTCAGATTAAAATACCA
>OOFC01000248.1:5160-17976 GCA_900323345.1 Pseudochromis fuscus
AGGAAGATTTAGGGGTGTGGTTACCGTATTTCCCGGAATATAAGCCGCTACTTTTTTCCGAGGCTTTGAACTTAAACACCGGTGTTTCTCATGTATCTGTGGCACGAAGCTAGCAAGCTCCGTGCCGCCGATACATTTAGCGTCGTCACATCAGACCTGGTCGGAGTGGACCACATGAAACTGTTCGAATAAATTCAATAGCGGCTTATAGACAGGTGCGCTCAATAGTCCGGAAAGTACGGTAGTTATTATGTATGAGACTGGTTATGAATGCTTGCAGCTAAAACAGAATGTATTATTTTAACCTGCTTTAGAGGCACACTTTAGGGTGAGATAGCACTTAACACAACCATGCTAGATTTTATTTACTTTGGAGAAAATACAAAGTTTAACCTCAGTCTTTATGCTAAGCTGAGCTAACTATCTGTGTACTCCCTGTAGGTGATATTCACCAAAAAGCTGCAGGAGTGGTATCCCTCTTCTAATTTACGTCAAGTGAATTAGCTCATTTCCTAAAAAGCCACTGAAAGAAACAACAACATATTCATCAGGAGTTGAATGTTTTTTATTTAAAACATCCAGCAAACAAAGATTCACTCCAGTCGGTTTGACTTCTGTAACACTATATTGTGGGTTCCATTTTTTTTGTGGCCATGATTCATATTAATATGCATTATTGCAGCAGTATCACAGTGCACTGTACAGGCCCATCCTATCAGATACTAAAGGGGACTATGTGAAGGAATAGAAGAAACAAGGAATCGGTAATACAACTGTTGTGATCCAATTGTTCTCCAAAACCCTCACCCTAGGCACTTGGTGTACTGTAGCTGTGAAATGAAAAAGCATTGCCGCTTCCACTAACCTACAACGAAAGTAAAAGCTTTGTTTCTGCTCCGAAGTCAAAGTCAAAACAATTTGTGCGATGTACCTCTAAGCCTGTGCAAAGATTTTAAAGTGCCCACGGGGTAGGGTTTAGAGATTGATTTGGTATTTTAAAATCCTGGGGTCAGTGTCTACAGTTTGTCCAAGTAGTTCTCGACTGGGGGTATGCCCTCTTTTAGACCTTTGCGTTTCCTAATATCAGCGACAATTTGGTAGGGTTTGGCGTTAGGGTCGTTGGGGTCTCCCTGGAGAATCTGCCAGTGATCGAATACACACTGAGGGAAGGCCTGGCCTCCAGTGTTACTACGCAGGTCAGCTGTAAATCCTGTACAGAGAAATGCAGATGAAAAAGGGTTTAAATAACAGAATATCAAAGAAAAACTTGACTGTAATTTTGATAAAATGCAAATGGTTTGGAACAGTCAGTTGGACAAGTTTTGAACATGAGGCTCTTTTTCAAATATCAACACCTTTCAGTAAATTTTCTCAGCTAAAATTCCTAACCAATACAAAAGAAATAGTAAAAACTGACTAAATAATTAGATCCCATGACAAAAGACATCATACAGGACAGACCAAAAAAACTCACCAAAGGATTCGTTGACCGGCAGGTATGCTTTTACCACAAACATGGGAGTGCCTGCCACCTGGGATTCCTCGAACACATGACCTCGTTTTCTGTTCAAAACACCATAGATCCCACCGACTGCCGACTCTGGGCACTGTGTGGCACAGAGAAAGATATGCACTGATGTCTTTTCATCACATTACAATATTCTAAGCCCACCTTGAAACAATAGCCAGATGGCCGTGTCAACACTACAGCAGGTTCTTTCGTATACTGACCTGTATCTCCACAAGATAGACCGGCTCCATGAGTCGAGGCTGAGCAGTGAGCTGGGAGGCGTACAGAACCCTGCGAGCTGTGGGAATAATCTGTCCTCCACCACGGTGAATGGCGTCCGCATGCAGCGTCACATCGTGAATGTCAAAGCGAACTGCGCGCATGTTCTCCTCGCACAGCACACCCTGCAGGATGAAGACATGTTTCACTCAACATCACCATATAACTGATAATACTGGTCAGCTCATTTAAAATATAACAGGAGTCACAATGAATTAGCCGCCCACCTCTTTGGTTGCCCACTGGAAACCAGCCACTACGCTGTCCTTGATCTCATTGAGGTACTGAACTCCCTTTGTAACATCTATCAGCAGGTTGGGCCCAGTTCCATCCGGACCAAAGCACCAGATCTTTCTGGCTTCTGACACATCGAATTCATACTTGTCAGCGAGGTAACGCGCGCGACACTTGAGCTCCTGCCGAGCAGCGACGTCCCCCTTGTCGATATCTTCAGCCAGGCCTTCAGGGAACGGACGGGCCTTCATGAAGAGACGATTGTGCTTGTTGGGGGACTTGGACAGACACAGGTGTTCTGACTCACTTAACACAGTCTCTCTGTAAGATACCACTGGGTCTGATTTCTACAAAGAGGTAAAGGAGAGAAAATAGATCATAATACAACATTAGCTGCAGTTACATGAGCAATTTTTTCAAGATCAGATTAAAATTATTTGGATCAGAGATTAAAACGTCAGATTCAGATATTCGTGATCGTGCATCTCAATATGATCCAAGTACAAATTTTCTGACATGCGCCGTATCATCCCACCAGCATTATAGTACATCCGTGTCTGTACTATAGTATCTTTATTTCGCTTCATAATGGACCTTCATCGACCAGTTGTGTTTTGCTCCCACCATGTTTTGTACTGCCTGTTCTGGAAATTAGGAACCAAAAAGACATCACGTAGGGCATACATGCGTAGTAAGGTATAAACGCCCGAAACAGGAAGGCGTGATAAGATCAACTGTTTCCATGGACGCAGATGTGACTATAGGGTTGGCATAAACCACCCCTCTCATTCAGAAGATTTAATTCCAGATGGAGTGTTTACATGAAGCATTTTCATTCTGATCAGGCATTTATTCCAATTACAAGTGGTCCATGTAAACATACCCAGTGTGAGGATTAAATAAATGTGCATTTATTGTTTTTCTCTTTTACTGTATTTGAAGCCTTTGTTGTTTTCTTAGCAATGCAAACACCACAGGACAGCTAAAGCCATGTAAAGTGTTTATATTCATTCTTTTCAAACTTTTAAACATAGAGTTGCAATTTAACACTCTCACCTCACACCAAACCCCTATCAATTATTTTTCACAAAATAACGCAACCCCGACATTTAGGACTTTATGTTTTATACTCAAACAATGTGTTTTAATTTCTTCTCCCATCCCCTTTCTTGTGTGCACTCTCACCTTCAGGGCAATGCAGGCGTGGTCCTCCTCCAGGTCCTTCAGGCAGATCTCCAGGTGCAGCTCTCCTGCTCCAGCGACGATGTGCTCCCCGGACTCCTCGATGATGCACTGCACCATTGGGTCGGACTTGGCCAGACGCTTCAGGCCCTCCACCAGCTTGGGCAGGTCAGCAGGGTTCTTGGCCTCCACTGCCACTCTAACCACAGGGCTCACACTGAACTTCATCACCTTCATGTTGTGGGCCTGCACAAAGAGTCGCTGAGCTGTAAGACGTGCTTTGTTGGCTTAGTAATTAAACAACAGCACACTCTATTTCCTTACAGTAAAATAAATAAAGTAATATGCTACCTGTTCATAGGTGGTAATGGTCCCTGTCTTAACCAGGTACTGATCTACTCCAACGAGACCCACTATGTTGCCACATGGGACATCTTCAATAGGCTCCACATACCGGCCCATCATTAGAATAGTCCTGGATGAACATGGTGATGAAAAGTTGGCAAAAATACATGAAAAAAGAAGCGGGGGAGAAGAGGTTCATTCACTCCTTTTATCTGTCCTCCTACTGTTTAGGGCCTTGGTACACTTTACACCCAGACATGCTCACCTCTGAATGGGTTTCAGGTAGAGGTCCTCCTTCTTGCCAGGTGTGAAGTTTGGACCCATGATGCGTACCTTGAGGCCTGTAGACACACAGCCAGAAAACACACGGCCAAATGCGTAGAAACGACCCTTGTCGGAGGTTGGGACCATCTTGGAAATATACATCATCAAGGGAGCCTTGGGATCACAGTTCTTAATACCTGAGGAGAAGGTTCAGACAGTAAGCTCTGAATACAGTGAAGCCCAAACAAATCCTAATTGATTTCATGAAGCTGCATAGTGACAATGAAAATGTTCCTCGTTGAAGGACGTCTGAAGGTTTTCTACTGACCCATGGCAGCCTCGTCGTCTCCTGGCCCTTCATAGAGCAGCTCGCAGCGATATTTCTGTGCAGTGACGGGAGAGGGCAGATGAATGGTGATCATCTGGAGCAGGGCCTCTCCAGCAGGCAGCCAGCGACGCATCACAGCCTTCAGCAGGGGCTTTCCCTCCTTCTCCTTGTCTTCTGAGTCCAGCTTGACACCCAGCTTTTCAATTAGTTTGTTTGCCTCATCCTTTTTGAAATTCATGATGGCATCGAACACCTAAAAGAACAGTGAGGAAAGAGAAATAACAAGGCATTAATCCAAAGGCAATACCTTTTTTCATTCTATACTGCAACATATTTTTTTGTGCTCTACTAGAAGGTCTGAAGTACAGGGGATCAACACCAAAACTCTTCAGCAACATGAAGACATAAGAAATCCAGCTGATAAACTGTAGATTTACTGTACTGTGATCTCAGTCACCTTAAAGATGGGATCTAAAACAAGCTGGGGAAATGTTTGAGGAAGTTTCTGGCCATTGGAACCTTCAGAGGTCTTACAGAATTTGCGACCATCTGGATCGAAGAATCTGGAAGAAGCATAGAAATTTTTGCATAACACTGAAATTCAATTAGCTGAAGTTTGACATTTTGCTTATTGTGTTTTTCCTTACCGTATTTTCCGCACTATAAGGCGCACCTAAAAGCCTATAATTTTCACCTTAAAAAAACGACAGTGTGCCTTATAATCCGATGCGCCTTATATATGGATCAATATTATAATTATGGCTGCCGTAGTCAGGATAATGCAACCCCAGCCACTACAGTAGTTTCTATTCTATGCACCTTATAATGCAGTGCGCCTTATATATGAAAACAGTTTTAAAATAACCCATTCATTGAAGGTGCGACTTATAATCCGATGCGCCTTATAGTGCGGAAAATACGGTAATGAATTAATTTCTGCCAAATGTTACAATTAACTAGCAAACACATGCAAGAACATTTTCTAGAAAAACATAACTTTTTTTTTGCTGACATCCAGTGGTATAACTTCTCATTGCAGTAATGTACCAAAGACTTGAGTCTGTGTGCAGTGATGTCACAGTTGGGTGTGATTATTTTCCTTACCACGCCCACCATCACTGCAGCTAAAAGTCTGGTGTTAAATTACTCTACTATGCATGTACTCTCATGTTTACCTTTTTCCCCACAGTTTCTTCATCATTTCCTCCACCCTCTTACACCACTCTGCTGGGGTCATCTGAGTTTTACAGAATTTAGCCACGTACATCTCAGCAAACTGCTTCAAGGTGAAAGCCCAGCCGTGGAGGCCAGAGCCGAACCCAACTGTACCAATAACAGGGTCAATCTGAGGGAAAAATAAATTACAGTATTCTTCGTAACCACAGATAAAACACTGATCCACTAGTACACAGAATGTACTATTTCCAAGCCATTTTAATGCATGAGTGTGTTTGTGGCAGTGTATGTGCTTCACCATGATATTCCCCATGGGTCCATCCTCTTCGCCATAGGTGGAGATGATGACGTTGACGTTCTCCACAATGCGCTGAAAGGTGTTGTAGAGCTCCTCTGGTTGCAGCTGCAGTTCAAGCAGGGCCCGATCCATCTTGTTCATCATCAGAACTGGCTTGATGCGCTCAGCGATGGCCTGCCGCAGCACGGTCTCAGTCTGCACGCACACGCCTGTCGGAGCAAACAAACAGGGCACTATTGGTGAAAAACTCAGGTGTGTGAGGATGAGGAGGGGCGAGGGTCGAACATGGTGCAATTACCTGAGACACAGTCCACCACCACCAGGGCTCCATCAGTTACTCTGAGGGCAGCCGTGACCTCAGAGGAGAAATCAACATGACCTGGAGAATCAATCAGGTTGATGAGGAAGCCGTTTCCATCTTTACACTGCTTGATGAACTCCAAGTCATTGTCTCCCAGCTCATAAAACATAGAGATGGCCCTGTGTAGAAGATAGAAAACAGTGAAAACCTGGAGACATGTTTCCACTTCATTTTAAAAACAACTGTTCAAGACAGACTAATATGTTCACTAATGTGAACTGACTCTGATGAGCAAAACCACCCTCTAATTCGAATGACATGCTGATTGAAGATTGTTGTGTTCAGCTGCTACACACAGGCCTGACTGTACTGACTTCAGTAAATACTGGGTGATCTGAGTCAGAGTCAGCGCTGGTGTATCTACTGTAATCAGACAGAAACATCCTGTTCAACCTGCTACTTCAATAAAGGAACAACGCTGTTACTAAAAGATATGACTGTTAGGGATTTTTTAAAATGAGGCGTATAATTCTATTAAGAACCAGCACATAGAAGAAATACTGTGAATATGAATCAATCGTGTATGTCGTCTGGTATCTTAAAAAGCAGACATGATGGAAACTGTAGAAGCAGGTCTTTGGTTTTCATTGAGCACAGATTAGAAAGTTAAAACAAGATAACATGTAGACTTGATAATCATGTCAGAACAGGTTTGGTTTCTGCCCGACCTGTTTTCTCTGCCTGAAGTGGGTGCAGCACATTTAAACAGCTATTAGGGTTGGGCATCAAAATCAAACAACAGTTGGGCAAGTTGTCACTTCGTATACTCCTAAAGCTATATCCTTTCAGTCGTGATGAAACAGAGTTTTTGGAACTGGACTCCCTACTTCAAATGCATATTTGTTGCCTATTTTTTTTTTTTCGACAAACAGATTTCTAGGTATGTTTTCAGGACCTTCAAAAGGTTGTGCGCCAAGCACAGGGCTGTTTCTACACCTGCCTCTCAGATTCACATACGTTGATTTGATGGTGATGCAACGCTCCTGCTCGTCTTTGCGCGTGTCTGTGAAGCGGGTCTCTCCAGCACGAGATGAAGCAATGATTCCCGCTTTGGACACCAGAGAGTCAGTCAACGTGGACTTCCCATGATCCACGTGGGCAATCACAGACATGTTTCTGATGTTGGACTTTTTGTCCATGATGGCACGGATCTGATCCACAGTGAAGTTCACCTGCAGGGAGGGTGGGGGTGGTGGTGTTAAGGAGACAGGTCACATTTGTTCATTTACAACCAGAAGAGGTTCATTTTAATCATCTTATACATCTATTTATGACTACTACTAGATCTCAACAGCCGTTCCAAGAAAGAGTTATAAAAAGAAAGACATGTTTGAAATCGAATAGGAGGAAGGAGAGTGGGCACTGCATAAACACTTTACCATCTGGTTTCTAAGCAAGCAACAGAACAAGAATCACTGAGTCACCATTTAATTACAACAGTTGAATGAGACAGGCTGCGGCACGTAACAATATCAAGGTGTGTCTTCATTTTAGACTAAAGGCACCTATAAAAACACCTATAAGGGAACAGGGTGAAGTATGCATTAAATAAAACAAGAGAAGAAACATAAAATAGAATTAATTGAAATAGAAATAATTTATTTATTGATCCCACAGTGGGGAAATCCTTTCGTCACAGCAGCATAAGTGAGATTTATATTCCTAATGAACAGAGCAAAAACAGGCCCTGTACATCTGTCCTTACAATAACACACACAGTGTTCACATAGTTTATTATTCAGTATGGAACATATGGGGAGTGGCAGTTCTATAGGATCACAAAGTAAGATACCAGTCAGACCTGTTTACTCAGTGTGGTGGTAAACCATCACCATCTTTAATAGCTTCTGTCGAAATAACTTAAAAAAAAATTAATAATATGAAAGAATAATAAGTAGTAAGCATAATCCGGTGTTATTTAACTCAATTCTAACATGTATCCAAAATTCAATGCCACGATGAAAGCCTCTTACACGGTGATAATAGTTCATTTTAGGTCATCCACCATTGTAAGCAGCACTGACATGTATTGCAATGCAGCTCTCTGTCCCGGTGACGTACTATTGTAGGCCTATATTCAGTCATATATATTTGTATCGCCTCTTAAATCAAACAAATTGACGCGGTTTCTTCTTTTATTAGGGACCATTTCCCGGTACATCAACATGATATTGCTGCAGTCATGCTACAGCAGCCTGATATTAAAGGGCTTTGCAATGAACGTCACAGTGAGGCAGCGCGGGCCGTGCAGTAAAGGCCACAGCCCTGCTGCGCATGTTATAACAGATTACATAGAGATCCCCCTTATCTGATCCCCGAACCACGGCCGGGCATCCATTTCACACACCTGACAGGCTCCAGAGCGGCTGGTTGCGCTGAGACCATTATTGCTATACATGAAGGTTATTCGCTAAGGCTGTCAGTCTGCCGTTCACAAGCTACAAATGCATTAAAACGAAGTGTTATCAGCGCAAAGTGAGGACAGTGTCCACTCACCATGTTGTCAGCCGGTTGTGGGTTCTTCTGTGAGACGGGGTATTGCTGTACACACTGCCTCTGAGGACAGGCAGTCCCGGTAGTGACAGGAGAAACGCTGCTGCTGCTGCTGCTGCTGCGGCGGCGGCCGTGTAGAGCTGCAGATCCCGGATTGCACCAGCAGAGGGCGCTGCCGCTCAGCAGCCCGCCTCCTATCACGTTTGTACGGGTGTGTCTTCTACTGCTGTGCTGCTGGGTGGCGTTTTGTTGGTGCACAGCAAAAAGTTTTGAGAATGACACAAATATACATTTTCGCAAAGTCTATTGTTTTAGTTTTTAATGGCATTTTTTGACAATTTGCATACACTGCAGAATGATTGAAGAGGATCAGATAAATTACATTAATTACAAAGTCCCTATTTGCCACGAAAATGAACTTAACCCCCCCAGAAAAAAAACTTTATTGTGAACAAGGCTTCAGGGAATTGTTTGGGGTGTCCGAAATCTTATCCAGAGAAGAAAAGGTGAGCAGTACCATCAGTCCTGCGTCATGCCAATATAGCATCCAGGGACCGTTCATGTGTGGGGTTGCTGCAGCCAAGGCAGTGGGCTCACCCACAATTTTGCCTAAGGACACATCCATGAATGAAGAATGGAACCAAAATATCCCCCAAGACCAACTTCTCCCAACCATCCAATAACAGTTTGGTGATGAACTATGCCTTTCCTGTCATGATGGAGCACTGTGCCATTAGGAAAAAGTGATAACTCAGTTGCTCAATATTTTGTGGCCCAGGGCCAGGAAACTCCCCAGACCTTAATCCCATTGAGAACTTGTGGTAAATCCTCAAGATTTGAGTGGAAAGTGTTACGTTGGTGATATACGTACAGAGAGGCAGCAACAGGCACGCGCTCAACCCATTGTCAGGGATTGCACAATCATAGGTGAGGCTCAGCTGAACAGGAAATACACAAAATCAGAAAAGTCATAGAGGATTTACCTTTATAGCACCTATCATTGCAAAATATTAATATTATTTTTTTCTTTTTGTTGTTGCTATTCCCTCTCCCGACCGCACTTTCCCGGGAAAAAAAACACTACTAATCATGTGTTGACACTGTTTTGTTTTTTTTTTTTAGAGAGAGAGAGATAACACCCGAGGAACAGATGATTACATTTTGGGCATGATCAGAGAATGGGATCCTGTCGGAAAAAGATCCGCAATATTTGCTGTCTGTAATAGTAGCCAAATCATTTTACTACATGATGCTGCTTAATCACCACAAGAGGGCATCAGTGTTCAGTCTATTGTGTTAGTACAGCTCATAGAATATAAAACATTAATGAAGCTAAAGTGAAGTCACCTGTTGGTTTGTGGTGTCGCATTTTGAAGCCAGGGAGTTTTGCATTTGAACTTGGACATGGTTTTTGGAGCCAGAAGTGACCATATTTGGATATGGAGGGAGGAGTAAGGAGGCGGGTTGGACCCTTGAACCTGAGGACTCAATGTGTTAGTGCTTTAGCCACAGGTCAGATTGAAACACCCAATTCATCCTTAAAGTCCTAATCAAGACATGCAAAACAGTCTTTAATAAAAGACATGCAAAACGATAAGATGATTTTATATACATCAAATAAGATTAATATCAGAGTTTAATTTCATGAAAAATATGGACTTAAAGAAGACCACATTACAATGCACTGCTGGACACTGACTGAAACATGCAAAGCAGAGGCACACACAAAAAGCATGGTCAGTTTACAAAGTCAATAAATACATCTGACACAATAAGACATTCATATAGGTGCACAGGAGAGGATTCAGATTCAGATTAGGAGTGACAGAGAGAGGAAGGAAAGGTCAGCACAGAGATGAAGGACAGTTGAGTGTATACTTGAGTTTTTATACTGATACTGGAAGGCTACTACTCACTATTTATTTAAAATGAATATAAATATATCATGTGTCTATTCTCTTTAATGGTAAATGTAGATTGAAACATGCAATACTTCAAAACATACCGAGGATAACACACTAATATCATTTCCAAAACAAACAGATAAATTAATAGGACATAAAACAAGTAGACAACACTCCAGGACATGTACACATCACTATAACATCATGGGTCACTGGGTTCACCTACTTACACACTTATATTTTATTTACCAAATCTTCATTATTAACCACTGGCTTTTAGGAGACACATCATAAATATGAACAGCCTCAGTCCTATGTGACCATAAAGAGACAGATGTAATGACAGAGGGTGCAGTGTGTGTGTGTGTGTGTGTGTGTGTGTGCATGTTGTGACTCTTTTTCAGCACATTACACTGATTTTTTTAAGTTTAAAAAAGAAGTCATTGCGCAGAATTTCAGATGAAATAGACATTTTACTTAACTACCTTTAAAAAAAACCCCTAACATTACCAAATACTGTTTAACATATATATTACATACATTTAATTTAAATTTAGCAGCACATATACCAAATGTTTGTTAAATCAAATGCTTTTAGCTAATATTAATAATTGGCTTTGTTTCTCTATATTTGCTGCTTTACATTGGCTTGTACTATTTATATATTATATAGATGAATTGTTTAGATATCCAGTCTACACCTCTCTTTGTATTAATGATGTTTCACCAGGTGAAAGTAGCTAAGAGTAGTCTCACTTAGTGCGCTACCATAGCTGTTGGGCCTGTTATCAAATATATTGCAGCAGTTGGACAGTGGCTGCCTCTGGATGTCATAGCAGTCCTCCGCCAGCTGAGGGCAGAGCAGGACCAAACATCACTGGGAGACTCCTGAATGGGACACTGACATAAAAACTGAATGAGGAGAAGAACAAATGTATTTCTGCCTGTTATGAATGTGTACATATGAACACAAGTGTGTGGGAGGGTAAAAGGAAGTTGTTGTTACCCCAGAGGACTAAGTATGAGTAAGAGTATGGTCAGAGATGAAATAACACTGTACTGAAAAATATATTATTCATGGCTTTACCACAACAGACACATAATGGGGCCTCACGAGAGCAGGAGGGTCAGTCTATATCGTCTTCCTGCATAAATATTGCTGTGGAAGAGACCTTTAGGTTTTTTTTAAATTGTTTTTTAAGAATCAAAATGAGGATAAAAAAAGACAACACAAGCTATGCTGTAGGACTACAGATGAACTGGCAAATTTGACTTTTTATAAGCTTGAAGTTTTCAATTCATACTCATGAAGTGATAACAAGTTTTAGCTCTGAGATTGGTGAAGAAGAAAAATAAAGGCTCTGAAATATCTTGTAATTTCTACAACATCCTGTCTGCACAAGGGAGCCAAGATATTAAAGTTTCTGATGAGAAATCTCTGTGGTCATTTCACGACTGATACCACTGATATTAATTTCATTGCAATACCATGTGCACTGTGCCACATTTCCACCAGTGGAGCCGACCTACTAAAGGAGTGATGCTTGGAGAGGAAGCAATCTGTTTCCAGGTGTCCGCAGCAGCTCAGAGACATCAGCACAGATATACTTCACATCAGAAATACTGCCTCTTTTATGGCATTGCATTTCCCCCTATATTTCTGTACAGTCGGTGTCTCCTTGAAGCTCCTGTATGTCACACTGCTGCTTTCAGTGAAGACAAGCTTCACTCATCACAAAAGTATTTTAGAAATGTATAGAAATGGAAAAAAAAACCCCAGAACAATCTTGACATTGCTTGTAAACCCAGTGGTGGAGAAACCATTCAGGATCCACTTATATGTGAGAGGTCAGAGAAACATCTGGACAGCAGGGCCATTATCTTCAGGTATAGAATTACTTTTTCTACCTGTTCAGCCATTCACTATAAATTTCAGTCCACCAGATATCCTCCACTTTCCTTAGAACAGCTCAGTATTTTCAACAGGTCTTTTCAATTTTATATGTACTCAAATGTGATTTTATGGTACATTTCACCTTAATACTAACAAAATGTTGGGTAAAAACAATAAAATGTTGGGTAAAAACTGCTAACCCTACTGGGTTAAACACATTAACTGGCATGTAGTTAGTCCAATATTTAACCAGTTCTGGATAAAACAGCATTTTTTTTAGTATGTAAGAAAAAAACAACAAAATGGTGAAAATGTTTGGTAAAAACAATCAAATGTTCAGATAAAAACAACCGGATATTGAGTAAAAACAACAATATGTTGAGCTAAAATAACCAAATGTTGGGTTAAAAGAACAATATGTTAAGTTAAAATAACCAAATGTTGGGTAAAAACAACAATATGTTTAGTTAAAATAACCAAATGTTGGGTTAAAAGAACAATATGTTAAGTTAAAATAACCAAATGTTGGGTTAAAACAACAATATGTT